>JAULBM010195436.1:0-7500 GCA_032357055.1 Geukensia granosissima
TGTAGGAGGAGATGCGCTTACAAGCTATGTGGACAGACGGACAGACAGACAGACAGGGTGATTCCTATATACCCCCCCAAACTATGTTTGGGGGAGGTATAAAAATGAACTTTACTGGATGCTGGACAAGTCATATTGTAGAGCACTGAAATCTTCATTGAATGCTAATAAACCTCACAATCTTTCCATTTAACAAATGGCCTAAAATAACACTCTTCTGTAAATAATAGTCTAGTCATACCAGCAGAAACTTGACCTAAACCTCAAACTAATTGCAACAGAAGAAAATATCACATTTTTGTTCACAGAACAGTTTCAAGATTCACTAGAAAAAATCCCATTAAAAGGATGCAGATAAAACCAGTTACAACCAAAAGAAATTTCCTATGGAACTTTGCACTAATAAAGGGTAGTAACTCTAAAAACTGTTGAAAAATCATTTTTATAATTTTAATAAAATCTTTATACATTTTTTCTGTTGAAAATACTGTGGGCAAAGCTGTTGGTTTTGTGAAACTTCCAGCACTTATAGTAAAGTTTTATAGCTATTTTCAATACAAAGCCTGCATTAAGTAATCCTTTAAGATACCATTTATCCATCTTGCCCCGATATCACTTTAAATAAATTCAATTTAAATGTCAATAATAAAGGTTGTCTTTAACTTTTTGGGGTTAAAAAAATTATTTAAACTAAGTAGATTATGTTTCCAAATTATTTGCATATATAAACATGATTATTTTTTCAAATTTTTTTTTGAAAGTACCACATGCTAAAAAATAAGCATTAACCAAAAAAAACAAAAACCAATAACTTACCAATAAAATACAAATACTTGCAATATTCTGTAAATCAACATGTTATAATAACCAGAGTGTGACATAAAGTCAAATAAGAAATATTGACTCTATCAAAGTACCATATTTTACACACAATTAAAGAAAATTGACCCCAAAAATGAAAAAAACAGCATGCTTTTGTAAGAGTTATCTCCCATGTTCAATTGAAAATACATGGAAAATTTAAATTCTAATTTCAAGATTTTCCCCAAGTGACTTTTTCCTGTGTTATTTGCATATAGTACTATGGATATAGACTAAAATTTCTTCTGTTGCAATTAGTTCAAAGTTAATGTCTATTGTGATTGGACTATAACCATCAAAACAAGCAAAATAAAAATTACACAAAATATCAGAAAAATTAATTTCATTTGATCAACACATTTGTCAAGATTTTTCAAAATTAAAATTATGTTTCAGTAAAAACTCATAATGAACTACTGCAATTTTGCGAAAGTGATCCTTGCAAGGTGTTCCCGGGACAAAGGGGCAATAGAATGGTGGCAAAAGAAGGATGATAAAGGTTACCAAACATCGATAGACACAACAATGAGTGTAAAACTACGACATGAAAATAATATGATGTTTATGGACAAATTTCCTAAGATGCACATAGATTTGAGTGTATTCAAAAAATCTATAGGAAGAATACAAAACTATTTAACAAGTTCTAAGTACTGGGCTAACAGTAACAAATCTTCTGAGAGAACAACTTTCATAGCTAATTTTTCACTGATGAAATGGGTATCCATCCCTGAGAATGACAAGGCAAAACACCAACTATAAAACTGTCAACCATATAATAGCACCTATTTACAGCAGTCATCCTTACACAAGTCAACACCACCTGAAAATGTCGCTATAAAGGACCTATGTGAAGAACTTGCTGACAACATTATTGATAAGCCGCCTCCAACAATAAAATCTAAGAAGGCAAGAAAACAATATGGAAATAAGGCCATGAAAAAGGTGATGACGATCATGAAACCTATAATGGAAAAAAACTGGAAGTTAACTTTACAAAGGTAATTGCAAAGTCAATAAATTTGCCACCCAAGAAATCCCGCAAAGATAGACAGAAACAAATCAACAAAACATTGTCAGCTACAAGACAGCATATCCAGCAAATATTAAGTGAGTCTGATGTTGACAACCTACTAGCCTCTGGAAAGTCATTCTGTCAGGCAGACAGGGACATAATGACCTCTTGTTACGTATCTAAAGATGATGCAAAATTGAAAATGAGCATCCGACTTGCAAAAGAATCAAAGGGACTTAAACGGAAACACCACCATGCCAATTTCGAAAACTATACTTTTAACAGAGAAGGATTCACGAGAGAAATAGCAACAAAAAACACAGGAGACATAGTAAATTGGACAGGATTAGCTAGGAAATACTCCCTTAAACTTAACAACAAGTTTCCGTATAATGGTGGGCAGGTATTGTATGAATATGCAAAGTCAAAAGGCATCAAAGTTTTTCAATTCAATCCACACACCCGGGTAAGTGGACGAGACTACAACCGACGAGTTAGAAGGAGTCTCAAAAGGATCTTCAAATCAAATATTACTGTTCCAACCCCAAGATCATCAAAAAAAATCCGGTCGGAGATAAAATCTAGGATAGAGTCGGGCGAGATCGACATAGGTGAACAGGTTGTCCCTCACAAGTTTGTAAAGCAGGAAATATTAGGTGATGGTTTGATGGGAATGAAAGAAAACATTGTGTATGGAAGGAAGATAAAGTTGGAAAATATACGTGAAAGAGAGGTTGAGAGACTAAATCGAGCTGGAGTGTTAAGGAGTTTCAGTGACGAAGAATACAACATGATGGATACTCAAGACCTTGTCCAAAGATACAAGAGAATTAATGAGCAATGTCCAACAACGAAAGAAGAAGCAATTGAACATCTTAAGAGGTTAGAAAGAAACAGATGGATGAAGATGTGGCATGATCATTCGGATCTATTAAATCACCCGTATGTGAGTTTTATGGTGTCGTTCCTTTATGACCCAGCATCATTTTTAACCGATGATGAATTCATAGAGCTATATCCAGACAGAAAACAAGTACCTGTACAAACAATAGTAGAAAGACCATCACTATATCTATTGGGACAGAGTGGGAGCTCTGACAAAGAACAAATGTCTTACAACAAAACCAGGTTAGAAGACATTCTAGACATTACAGAGCCATTATTTGTGAAAAAAGTACCTACTTATGATAATTTTAGGTTTTTCAGTGGTGACGGGCCTGCCAGACAATATGAAATTGGCCAACAGCGAGGAGGAAATTTCAGCTGCCCTTGTGGCATAAGTGCAGAAAACCACATCAATCTTGAAGCTTGCTATAAACAAGGGGTATTGACACTGGATGAAAGGAAGGATTTAATTTTAGCAGGAAGTACCTACCTAAAGAAAAAGGAAACCAAAGTAAATCCACTAACCAAACTGACTAAGAAAGAACTGGAAACTGAACTTAAAAGCAGAGGAGTAGGTACCTTGGGACATACAAAGCTGGAACTGCAAAATAAGCTTTCTGAAATTTTACATGGTATTCAGCGACCACCAGCATTGATGACCGTTTATCCATCTAAATCTGCAGCTGAAATTAATTGCCACCACTATGAGATTCTCTCCTTCGAACCACTTCATGACATTTGTAACATAGTTCAAAATATTATCACAGAATTGCCATACCACTTGAAAAATCTAGAGAAAGACTACCAAATCCTGAGAGACACAACAATTGGAGACAAAAACCAGATAAAAGGGTCAGATGCAAGATTGTTCGCCATTAAATTAGCAAAGTTTACATCATTAAAATTCCAAGAGGGAAAGGTGGGTAAAGACGTCTTTGAAATGGTTAACAGCCTGGTCGAGATAATCTCAATCTGCTAAAGCAGAGATGAATTCCGTAATCCAAGACAAATTTTAAGATTTCATAATTTAACATTCATTTTTGGGATTTTGTGCCACCAAATCAAAAAAACACCCGAGAAACTGAGGACTAGAAAATTTTACGGAAGCCATTTCCATTCCCTTACGACTCATGCCCCAGAAGCATATAGGATTGTGGCTTGCGCAGTTTGCTTACAGAAAACGTAGACAAGCCGGACGGGTAATTGATAATGCGATGTTGAGATTTAATGCTCAACAAAATACTGGGAAAAAGGAGACTGTCTTCAATATCAAGAGTCTGTTATCAGCAAGCAAGCAAGCCTTCTTCCTGAAAATACGAGAACTATCTTGCCTGCTTCTCTACTGCAGTCCAGCTGTTCTTTAGTCCAAGCTCATTTGACAAGAATCTCTGATTTTCTGGTGCTTGGAGAGGGGATCTGGAATGACAATGATGTTGTCTTTACTGATGACCCAAGAGACCCCTTGTTTCACAATAAGGGTCCGCATATGCACCGTTTTCGCTCTTCTTCCCTGAATAAAGAACAAATTTATCAGCACCAAACCAGGCTTCAATGTGTTGAAAAATTCAAAAAAAACACGAAATCAATTTACCTGTTTACAAATTTAATTATCCGTGAAAACGGAAAACTTTTGCACCTTAAAAATACTAGAGAAAATCTGTCAACAGATGGTAATTATAAAATATTCATACTCTGTACACCAATCTGTCCTTTTACCATATTTAATGAGTTACAGTTTCTTCTCTTATCCTTGACCGAGAAATGATAAAATTGATTACTGTATCATATGATAAGGCTAAAAAAATAAGTATGGTTTTAGTCCGCCTACTGACCCTAGTTATAAGCATTGATCCAAAAGTAAAATGAAAGAAAAAGACTGACCCTTAATTTTCCCTACTTGGAAAGAAATTTAGAAATGAAGAATTCTCTTATTCTTGTTGCAACACAGTATTTTTGTTTATAAAGTATCTGTTAGTTTCAGTTTAAAAGATGATAGAGTGTAGAGGGAAAAAAATTTAAAAATCTGACATATCGACCGTAATTTCTTCAAATTGATAACAGGAACCATACATATAATTTTATTTGGCCTAGCAATAAACAAAAGTAAATGTTATGTAACTGGTGATGCTTCTTTCTTTTTTGCAGGGCCCATTCCAATAACCACTGAACGAAGAGAGTCTGCAAAACAAACAGGAGCAAAAATGGAAGTTTAGGATAGCAAAATTTCTCTAATTCTCTTAATTTTTTAAAGTATCTAATATGTCATTACTAAATTGACTCCTTTTCATTGGTCACAAGAGCTTGACACCTACAATTAGTGACTGAATGGCATCACAGAAGCTTCCCTGAAAAATGTCTTTATTTGGTTACTACATAATCATCTATGTAAATAACATATAACAATTGTCACATTTCTGATAATTAGTGACAATTAAATGTGCGAACATGGACATGGATTGTATGCTCGTTGCAAACCATTTGTATAAAGTATCCTTAAATTTAACGCTGATCTATTTACCTGATCTCTCAGATAATATTCGAACTGCCGCCATACCTTCAGCCAGTGATGAAGGCTTCAATGGTTGTCTTGAGTTGGCAACGGCTAGAGAAGAACCACGTTTCACCATACCATTTGCCAGTGATGAAGGCTTCAATGATTTTCCGGAGCTGGCAACAGAAGTATTCTCCAATGGTAATGTTTTACAACATGTAAAATGATGTATCTTTAAAAATACATAATTTAAATTATACTCATGTATATTTTTTTTCATTTATCTAACCTTCCATTTAATGTTCCAACTTCATTTATTTTTCAGATAAAGATCCACTTGACCAACCCATTTGCCAGTGATGAAGGCTTCAATTTCTATAATTTTAAACACATCTACCATTTTTTTAAGTTCTAAATTCATGTATATTGCAGATACAGAATTACTTGTCACCATATCATTAGCCATTGATGCAGGTTTCAATGGCTGTCCGGAGCTGGCAACAGCTGTCGAAGTATTATCAAAAGGTAAGTCTCCTATAACCTCTAAAAATAAATAAATTTAAATATATACAAGTATATTTTTGGAAATATATCTTTTCTCTTCATGTTCTACAGCCTATAATATATATTGTATAGTCATAATAGTGGGTTTATTCAAGATGAGCAATGCTTTTAATTGCATGGTTCATAACGAATTCGTAGAATGCACAATTTAGAACAAAGCACTCCTACGCTTCATACTGAATTTCTTTGGACAACCCTATAAACATGTGAAAGAAATTTCCCCATGTACCGTTACCTTTACCATTTTTTGACAGGACCTGCAGACAACACTCAACTTACCACCACAATGAAGTTGGCAATAAGGACCATACAGAGCTGACAGCAGCCCAAAAAGATAATCAACATGGTACATTTATTTTTCTACAAAAAGGAAAACAATTCAAAATGATAAATTTCCTTGCCTACATAAAGTTTCACACTATTATTATAAAAATAAATGCTGAAACTAGGCCAGGATTTGAACCTGGAACCTTCTTATTCCAGTTTGAGCTGCTCTACCAACTGAGCTATCTGGTTTCTTTAAAGGAAATTGAATGGAAATGTGAATTACTACTTAACTTGGACTTCCAATGTTTTGGCCCTTAACGTACCTAATGAAGGTTAATCCTGAAAAGCGCCTTGTACACAAATAAAATGTTAAAATATAAAAAGGAATGAATTGCCATCTTTCCGGCATTTATACTATATCCTTTATTTTTATTGTTTACACAAAATGCATAAATAAATATTGTAAAAAATTCCAAATTATCATACGCCCAAATTGTTCTTAGACGTCAATGTGAAAATTATTTCACTTACTTTACATGACAAACTGGCGCTAAACATATTACCACTGGCCACCTACACTCAAATCTATTTCTATCAATATTAACAACCTTGTAAAGAACCAACGATAATTTACATGTAATAAATTACATTCTAGTTTTTTTACCCATCTAATGGGATCAATGTTTTAACATACAATAAACGTATTTGTCTGTATATTTAAACATATTCAAAAGTAAAACAAAACAGAGATGCAAAGGAAATGTACAACTCCTATTTCAAAGGTAATAATGACAATTACCGAAGACTGCCACTAACCAAATATGAATAAAAACAATAGCTGTGGGCTCTTTTGCTCAAGTTATCTAAAGCAAAAATGCATTATGCCAAAATTAATATACTGTTTGGCGACCCTACCAAGCAAGGTGTGGGTAGGTATGAAGGGGAATTTTTATACTTTTATCAAAATTGTTTTGCTTAATTTTTGATTTTAGCTTCATCAGTTTCAAATGGCAAGAAATGTAAAATGAAAAAAGATTTTTTAATTTAGGTTAAGCAATAAAATTATTTGGGTCACCAATTTTTTGCAGTCTGTAGGGATTTGGGAAACAAACAAAATTTTATTTTTGGCCTAATGGAAGGATGATGACATTATGTAATAATCTTTAAAATTTTCAGCTCATTAAAAAGTAAGATTCCTTTTGAGTTTTGTGTGAAAAGTTCCAGCTGCTTTTAGTTGAGATGTGGTGCAGTCTCCTAGAGCTGTATACACAAGATTTCATGAATATAATCGCTTTTCTAGCTTAAACCTTTCGCTTCGGCATTTCTGACTTCAATTTAACTCTGAATTTATTTTAGCCATGCATGTTTCATCATATTTTGCATTAAGATTTCCTGGAAGAATTGTCTGGTGGTTAAC
>JAULBM010195436.1:12500-17464 GCA_032357055.1 Geukensia granosissima
GTAGTTTTAAATAGGAAGATATGTGTAGTTTTAAATAGGAAGATATGTGTAGTTTTAAATAAGAAGATTTGTGTAGGAGGAAGATATTTGTAGTTTTAAATAAGAAGATTTGTGTGGTTTCAAAAAAGAAGATTTGCATGGTTATGTGTAGTTTCGAATAAGAAGATTTTTGTAGTTTTAAACAAGAAGATTTGCGTGTTTTCACATATGAAGATTTGCGTGGTTTCAAATAAGAAGATCTGTGTGGTAATGTGTAGTTTTAAATAAGAAGATTTTATGCTCATCCATATAATCACTTAATGCAATTAAACTTTACATGTAATTGGACTGATAGAGGTGGGAGGTGGGTAATGCAGCCAAGTTCAGCTTGCCAGTCACAAGCCTGGAGTATAAAGGTCACAACAATGCACAAGTTTTAAAAAAAAGCAGAAAAAATATTTTACCATGATTATGAAATATATATATATCTTACAAAAACATTTACATAAAATTATATCAATTTGACAAGTTTACACTGTATTCTTCCAGATGATCAACATTGTGCATTATTGGGGCTTTTTAAATGCAGAGTGTCCACCAAAAGGACTTTGTCCAAAATATATCACAACAGTTTTTCCATTGTTTCTGGATCAACATGATCAACTTAAAAACATTATGTACATTAAAATATGTATTTATGTTATTTTCTTTTGTAGTTAAGGACTGCAATTGGGGTAAATACTTTTTTGATGGGGCAAAAAAAAAATAAGTGTGTTTACGGTACCCTGCTGAAAAAAATTAGGGTCGGTAGGTCGGAATTTTTTTTTTTTATTTTTTTTTTCACACAGTAGGCCTATATCTATTTATTTCATGTATTTAATGTTCAGCGTGTCACATTCCTACTGTAGATGCATGCAGAGATAATATAACAGTAACTTGAAAGGGACAGTAGACTGGAACGATGACAACCTGTCGTGGGCGGCCGCCATTTTTGTTTTGGTTTAAAATAATAATAGACAAAACCGAATGCGGACGGAGAGGAAATTCTGGATTTTTTATTTTTTTCTCTGATATTCGAATAAAAATGTTTAGGGTCGGGGCCTAAAATTAGGGTCGGTCGGGGTACCGTAAACACACATATTTTTTTTTGGCCTAAGACTGAAGACCATTTTTTATTGATAAAAACCTGACAATTTGAAAGATATTTTTCAATGTCAATAATTAAACTGAACAGTAATAGGAAATTTTTTTGTGGTGAAGAAATTTTTACAGTCCGGGGACCGAGTGGTACAAGACGGCACTTTTTGACCTGATGAAGTCAGTTTGCACTGACCTTAAAAAGTCAGAGGGCATTGTGAGATTTACATACATTTTAAAATTTAGACCAAATGATATTTCTGTTGATAAATTGAACTGGTGTTCAGTTTCCTGGATGTAACACTCATATAAGCAGAAAAATATGCTTTATATTGAGTATCTTAATATTTTTGAAAGAAACCATCAGTCTCAAACTTTGGGCTGTAAAACCATGCCTCCTATTTTTCATGCAAATAAATATAATTTTCTTAGATTCAGAAAATATTTTTTCTTTTTATGGCATTAACTCTTATTTGCGTGCTTGACCTATTAGAGTGGGAGGGTGGCCTTAAATGTCACATTTTGTATCTTGTACTGACTATCACGGAAAATATTTTATCGTGATAAAGTCAGTACAAGATATAAAAGGACAGGCTCACTGAATATTTTCCATGATAAAGTCAGTACAAGATACAAAATTTCTTATATTCTTTTTATCGGTAATTTTAAATAAAAAAATATTCTCCAGCCATGCCAGCAGGAAAATGTCACATTTTACATTATTTAACACAAGATCTACTTTATTTCAACGTATGACAACAAGAAGTTGTTCAGTTTTATGAATGGCGTTGGATTTATTTAATTCATAAAAAGATGTGCATGAAGACAAAGTACGCGACATAAATGCTTGACAACCTGAGGTATCCTTCACAAGCCGATGATTTTTTTTTTCTGTGCCAGTAGACCTGTACAGGAATAATAAGTAAGTACAGATCGAAGGGAATTGCTGCAGATTACCGATAATTAAGAATTCCAACACTATATAACTTGACTTCTTCATAGACTTTTGATTTATTTTGACTTTGTTATGGCCTATTTTGTTTGGTTAACATAACTTACATCAATAAATAATAGCTGCAGAGGTTCAATCATAACTTCATCATTATCATGGTCTTCTACAGTGTCTTCCTCATTTTCCTCCTCAACTGTTTCATTTATTTCTTCATCACTTTCATTAACTACTGTATTGTTTTCTTCATCATTAAAGTATTCTACAGAAAAACATGATGGGTTCAAAATTAACATAGATATTCTGTAGTAATATTTGGTCCATAATTATTCACATGGATATTCCAGTAAGGTTCCCGTCGCTAGCTGACGATATAGCACCTGACGATACGACACCTGACGTTATGGCACCTGTGTGCTAAGAAAGATAACTCAAAGAGGTATACACCATTTAAAACAAAGATATCCGATGTTTTATACGAAGTTGAAGTTGTCCTTCGTTGAATACGAAATGTTAATTTTGCTGAAAAGAAAAACATTATATTCTATTATGAACTCGGGGTTGGCTGTGAAGTTATTTATTATATTAAATATATATATATTTAAGTATTATTTGATTACTTATTGTCAAAATAATAATCCGGAAACCTGGATACAGTTTTATTTGTTAAATCACATTGTTTTCTGCGATTTTTTGCTTTTAACTCTTCCTTTTAAGATTTAAAGTGGAATGTATATGTATATAACAGCATTTATCCAGTTAACACGCCTATAAATCCAAGAAAAAGGAATTTGATCATATTTTTCTTCAAATGAATGCATACTCGTATGCATAGAAAGATTCTTTCCTCGTTGGGTTGGCTAATGGGTGCCGTCTTTAATTTTGCATTTAATGTTGGCATTGTCTTGAAATTATTTTTACAAAGCAATAATCCAGAAAAACGCTATTTGATTTTAAAAATCAAAATAAGAAATGTATGGCATATGGTATTCGTGGTATAAGTTCCACATTTTTTAAGTTTTAATAATGTTGTTTGAATTTGTATAAACGAAATGTCTGGACATTCTAAAAACCTTAGCTCTTTTACTAACGTTACAAAAGGTACCAAATAATTCTTTTTTCTAAATTTGATGAAAACCAGCAAATGTTTGTGTTGTTTTGTGAATTTAAACATGGACTTTTATAATCTGTTATATGCGTACCTGTGCAAACGTAGACCACTACAATTTTATCCAGCTGATCCGTTATTAAAAGATATACTTTCGGTATCAGTATCGTGTTGGCCTAAGTTTGCGCACTTATTTCAGCCAAAAAAACATAACAAAAATCGACCAAACTTTGGAATTTATATATGATATATTTTTTTTGTCTTTGAATGTAACGTCACTGTGCCATAAAAACGCAATTATATGCTTAGTGGATCAAGTACATATGATTTGGAAAAAATATATATATAATGTTAATTAAATCCTAAAATGGGTCAAATGTAAGTATCTTTATTCCACATACAAACGACCCAAATAAAGGCCTTTGTACCTTGTCATTTTTGCCACAATTTTTCCCACTGCATGAAATGTTACGTTTAATCAAGAAATTTAAATACAAAATTTTGGAAAAAACGTATACGTTAATACAGCTTTATATTATGTTTACGATTCATTCAATCCTGATATAATATTTCAAATAAATTAACGAAATTAGGACTTGTATAAACGATCGATTCATTCCAAAATATTTTAATTCTACATTTAATATATCAAATTGAGACTGGGGGTAATATACGTATACTAAGTCCCAGATTTAGACATATTTTACACTTTAATAACTTTTAAATTCAAGTTTATTTCTAATTTAAAACCTTGAGTATTTTATCAAATGATGTTTAGTTTTACATCAAGATTATTTGTAGTAAATTGAAAATATATATTAGAAAACTAATAAAAATAAATCATATGATAGATCTAGTTTATTTAGTTGTTAAACTATAATAATTCTTTATAAATTTTACATATACATGTATCTAGTTTAAATTTGTTTCTAAGTTTTGAAATTATTTCTACCGTAAATTAGGATTAACTGAGTGATAAGGAAATCTCGATTTTAAATTTTCTATTATTTTATCAAAATGTATAGTTTATTTATTATCAGGATTATGCGTAGTACACGGCAATATTTATTAGAAAATTAATCAAAATAAATCACATATACTAGATCCAATTCATTCCGTCTTAAAACTTTATCAGTTCTTTTTAAGTTTGCATTTATCAGATATTAAATTTCCATCTAAATTTTGATTTCACTTTCACATAAAATAGAATAAAAGATAAGATAAAATAAGAAACATTATTTATATGATATTGACAGAGACATATGATACAATTATTATATGTCTCTGATATAGAATATCGAAATTTTAGGTAAATTTTAAGTAAATTTTAAACAACAGATTTTTATGAAAAGTTTAGGTTATTTCGACGACTATTCCATAACTTTGCTCCGAAGTCTATTTTTACAGAAATTGTATTGTTGCAATCCCTTATTTGACATTGTGAATTAAGATATTGTAACTATATGCCCCTCGTGACTAATCTTTCTTGGAAATAAAGTATCTTCTCTTCTATACCATTAACATGATTAAATTTGTAAATGAATAGATAATGTCACTTTTCCTTGTATATGTCACTCAAACAATATTTTTTTAATTTTTAATATCTTGCACTCATGTCAATTTGTGTAGAAATGGGCTGGAGACATCATATGGTGCAAAACGATGATGGAATCATATAAATTCTAAAGTTTTCTATTGGTTTCATAGTAATGCTATAAATAACTAGAGGCTCAGGAGGCTGAGCCTGTATCGCTCACCTGCCATTTGGCAAAGAAGTTTCAGAGGAGAAGA
>JAULBM010195547.1:0-17462 GCA_032357055.1 Geukensia granosissima
ATAGGCTTCATCTTCATTTTTCAGAATCATATATTTGTAAAGAATACTAGTCAACTTATGATTTTCACTGTTTACTAATTTGGCCCAAAAGTTTACCATTCGTAATTCAATAAAAACTGACATAGGAAACACACCGAGCTCACCATAAATCATATAGTTTGGTGTTGATTTTTTCAGGTTCAACAAAAGCTTACAAAATTTAAGGTGTACTCTTTCTATAATATCAATGTTGGTAAAGCCCCAAATTTCACAACCATATAATAAAATAGGCTTTACAACTTTATCAAATAAATCATACTGACATTTAATAGATAAATTATGTAATCGTCCCTTTTTCAAAATTTCGTACATAGCTTTATACGCCTTATTCACTATATGCTTTTTTGTACTAAGAAAGCTACCTGTTCTTGAGAAAGTAAGACCTAAGTATGTAATTTCTCTGACAATTTCTAAGTTATTTCCATCGTATAAAAAATGCAAATTATTTGGTAAACGACCGTTACTGAATATGACAATTTTGGTCTTTTCAGCATTTACTTTCAATTTCCAGATATTACAATATTCACAAAAGGTATTTAACTGTAACTGTAAATCATTCGCAGATTCTGAGAACAACACAGTATCATCAGCATATAACAATACATATAATTTTAAATAAATGTTCAGTTCCTCTTCTATTTCATTTGTAATAATATTCAGCCCATTAACATGTTTATCTTGAAAAAAGCTTTCTAAGTCATTTAAATACAGAGAAAATAAGAATGGAGACAGATTTTCGCCCTGTCGCACACCAATATTACATGGAAAATATTCGGATGTTTCTCCATTGTATGTAATACGAGATTTAATACCACTATACATGTTAAAAATAACACTGTACATTTTTCCATTAATGTCATTTAGCAATAATTTTTGCCACAGGCCTTTTCTCCAAACGGTATCAAATGCTTTGGCAAAGTCTATGAAAGCACAAAATAATTTTTTCTTTTTATTTTTCATAATGGTTATCAAAGTGTATATAGTAAATAGATTATCTGTAGTCGAATACCCTTTTCTAAAACCTCCCTGATTTTCGCAAATTACACTATATTCATCAGAGAATTTATTCAATCTAATATTCAAAATCGATGTGAAAAGTTTCCCGAAACAGCTAATGATAGTTATAGGTCTAAAATTTTTCGGGTCGAATTTATCCCCTTTGTTTTTGTATATTGGAATTATATCGCCCCATAACCACTGCTCTGGCACCAAACCTGTGTCAAAAATTATGTTAAAAATCTTTACAAACACATCAGACATAATACAAAAAGAATGTTTTAGATATTCATTTACAATATGATCAACACCTGAAGTTTTATTATTTTTTAAATTTTTTAATGCATTTTCTATTTCCTCAGATGTGATAGCAGAATTAATATACTCATTCAAGTGTTCAACATCAGCCTGAGTATCAGATGATGTTTCATCTTGATCAATATTTCCACCACTATTCAACTCTTTGAAAAAATCTATTAAAACAGAAATTGGAATATCAGGCTGTGTTTTTTTCTTGTTACTATTCAAAATTTTCCAGTATTCTTTCGGGTTTTTTGTTTTCAAATTATCAATCTTATTACGAATTTTCTTCCGGTGTTTTCTAATACATTTATCCATAGTTCTTTTGTAGTGTTTTTCTAAAGATTTCGTCTCGTTAAATAAATTTGGAGAGAAATTACGCTTCAATTTTCTCTTTGACCTCTTAAAATTTTTTCTCGCAGTTTTACATTCCTCGTCAAACCATGGTTTAGATGTGCTCGTATTTTCATGATTCCGTCTATTATTTTTCGAATAACTTCCGAAAGTGGACTTCGCGGCGTCTGTAAGTATATTACCTATTTTCTCAATAACCGCATTTATCGAATCACTGTTTACTTCTGGTAAAGAATCAAGATCATTTAGTACCTCATCGACTCTAGCTGTATTAATATTTTCTATAAACACGTTTGTTTTTTCGCTATCCCATGATCTAATAATTTCGTCGGACTCGATGTTTTCTTGTCCATGTTTCTTATTTTTTATTACCCCAGGACCGTGAATCGACAGCGTCAACGGACAATGTATGTCGGAAATCAATTTCGATGTATCTAATACTGAAAAATTTTGAATAAGTTTTAAAAATCTTGATGAACAAACAGCATAATCAACCACACTAGTATTCTTACATGTAAATTTACCAATATTTTTGTCATCCCCTATTCTACCATTACAAATTACCATATTATTAAATTTACACAGTTGTAACAATAAAGTACCAAAGTAATTTTTCTTTTTGTCCATATTGCATCTATGTAAACTAATGCTTAACTCCTTTAACATAACTTCAATGCTATTATCGATATTAATCATTCCTGAAAATTCATCATCGCTTATTTCAACAAAATCCAGATCTTCAGCTGTTCTGGAATTAAAATCCCCAATTAAACAAATATTTTCGTGGTCGGAACTGAATTTAATAAGTTCATGTTCTATTTCATTAAACGGGTCCCCTATACAATATGATGAATTCTCAGGTGGAACATAAACAATTCCAAAAATTATATCTTGGCATGAATGAAATAGATTTTTATTAATTTTAAACCATAATATGTATTTGCTCTCTGTTTCAATTGGACAAATATACTCGGATAAATGTTCCTTATATGCAAGAATTATCCCCCCTGATTTAACTCTAGAGATTTTAGATCTATTTTTCATCTTAACATAATAGCCTGGCAAGTCTATTTCATCCATGTCATCTGTTTTTGTTTCCACAAAGCACAATATGTCATAATTTTTAACAAGTTCGATAAACTCGGGGTATTGGCTGCGTCTTTTTAATCCACATACATTTAATGATAATACATTTATTTCATCATTATTAATCAATAGACTATTTACAGTATTGTCACTTCTATTTAAAAAGCCATTTAAATTGTTATTTTGCCCTCCGAGGTTTTCCTATCGGTAATCAGCGGTATCTTCTCTTTCCGGAGTAGAGTTCACTCGAGGACGTTTCTTTGGTCTTGTCCTTGGTTGATCTTGTTGGGGCTCACGATGCTCAACCTCGTAATCTTCTGGAGTTCATCGTTGACGTAAAGTCTATCTCTGATAAGAACCACTTTTGATCTATTTTTCTTTTCCTCTTTCATAATGGGATACAGTCGCCGCCTTTTTTGTTCTACTTCTAAAGGGTACTGTTCATTCACACCAAATGGAGTGCCTTTCAAGTTTTTTCCTGCCCTTTTAACCATTTCTAAGTCTGAGTAATACAGAAATCTAGCAATAATTGGCCTGTGACCGTTGTTCTTCTTCCCGAATCGGTGCACATTGCCGAACTCGATTTGCTGTTCAATACCCATCTCGTAGTACAGAAAACGTCTCAGCTTGTCCTCAACATTTTCATTGGGTTGTTCGTGTAAACCAGAAAAAATAAGGTTATATTTCATTGACCTACATTGCATATCTAAAAGTTTATCGTGCAATTTTTCATTTTCATGTTCTAACTTTTGAATGTGCTCATTCATGTCATGTCTCACATCATCATCAATTTCTGAGTGTTTCTTCTTAAGGTCATCAAAACCCTTTTCCATAAGAGGCTTGGATAACTGGCAAGTACACAAAAGGCTATAAGCTGAGTTAACCAGAAGGTTAGGCACTCAAAATGGGTAGGGCAACTGGTGGGTACTCTAAAAAGGCTAGGATAGTTATTAAGTACATGTGTACTTCACAAGAGTTGGAAGGTACTCCAGATGGCTACGATGGCTGGTAGTTACAACTACCTTGCTGTATCGGTGGCAAGATGGATAAAATCCGATATATCCGATGAGAAATATCCGATTTATAACTGCTTTCTAGATTGCACGACCATCCAAGTCCCTTACTGTGGAAGTGATTTCAAAATATATTCAAAACTCACAATAGCGCGAAGTTTTTTGTATTTTTCTCTTTTTGCAAGTTACAACCTCAAATTAGGACGGTTTTATTTGAGTGGACCCCGCGTGTGAGTGAATTGTTCTATCTGTGATTAACTGACTACGCCAAACATAATAGTTATTTTAGTCCTATTAAAGGAAGTATGATGGTAATGAATGAACCAGCAAATTTTCTAATGATATTTTATGCAAATAAACCCACCAGCTGAGTTTTTATGAGAGTGATAACTCTCATTTTGCTATCGTAATTTCTGTGGGCGATTTTGACCCTTTAACTTCTATCTGTGTCTATCTACGCATGGGATTTGTGCAAGGATATATTAGATTATGTATGGATAATTGATTTAAGATGTCCTATTTCAAAATTTCTGAAAAAAAATAGCATCTGATAGCAGCCTTTTCAAAAGACTCAAAGTATAAACAGTGAACGAAATCGATTGACACATATATATCGTACCCACTATAGTTCCTCAGAAAGTCCCTGACAAGAGCGACTTTGATTGGTCGATATATTATTGGTAGGCGTTCCTAAGTAGATGAAAGGGACTTACTTACACTGGCAAGTTTAGATCAAATGGTATCTTTTATTATACAAGATTAATAACAATCTATAATATTGTTTAGTTGTCGATATTGAACAAAAAAATATATTTTCAATAGATTCATTCAGACACACCAAAATGTGCACACAAATTTAAAGTTTTTCACGGTCAACTCTTCATACTGAAAAAATAATATTAAATTAAAGTTCTAACAGTTAAAATTATAAGGACGAAGGAATTAAATGTCTACTTTCGATCATATAACACCAGAATTTATCAATAATGTCCAGATAAGAAAATAGTTTGGTCCTTCATGTTAACTTTTAAAGCAATGAATTATCTTGTTTCAAGTAGTGTTCATTTAAGAATCAATCACTGAGCAAGTTTGAATTCATCTTTCCTTTATTCAGTCGCGCATACTTGCGAAAATCAAAGAATTCTTTAACTAACTGTCCAATATAAAAAAAAATTATTGTAGCTATCTCATTTGTCAGGGATTTGCATTTGTTTTCAAATTTACAACCATTTTATTTTATGAAATTTTATGAAACACTTGCTCTTACATATTACATATAAACGTCTCAAGTATACGTACATTGCCCGAAAATCTAATTTATTTGTACGAGCTTTAAAAACTGGAAACATGTCGCGACCGCCTCGCGCGAGATCTCGAGCGTTTTTACCCGTTTTGCAGCGAGCACAGGTGAATTCGACATTTTACGACGATGTTCACATATTGTTTTTATCTTGTAATTCTTAAACACACCTTGCATTCGAGTATTTGGAACGCGGGGCGATACACTCAACGCGGAGCCGCGAAAATTTACAACGAGAAAGGTAAGTGACATTCTCTTTGGTACTGTGCACGCAAATTCAAGTGATTTTTTATTAACAGTATGCAAGTTTGTTCAGTAATCATCTTTCTAATATTCTTTGTTATTGTTATACCCAGACTTAGCTACAATCATTTTAATCCTTTTTCGTAGGATTTGGCATAAGAGACATGATTGTACTCCACCAGCGAGCCAAATACTCGAATGCAGGGTGTGAATAATGGACGATTTTCATTCTAAAATTGTTTAATCCTTTCAATATTTTATTTTTCTAGAGAAAGCGGACGTATTTGAAGAAACCAAATTTAATATTTAGGCTCGCGCATAATGGAAACTATATTATTCTACTATAGAATAACACTTTGCTATATTCGTACACTCGTATTTGTATAATAAAACGCTTAATTGCAAGACATGTGTATGTGTCTCTGGTTTTACGAATATTTCTCACAATAATATCTATGCAACACGCAAACATGAATTAATAAAAAAAATATTTTCGACTCCGGAATATTTAATCCGCATGGTCCATACAATTGCAATCTTGACTTCAAATATTTATTTTATAAAGTATTTTTCATATTGCATTTCAGTGATGTTTACAAAAAGATAACAACAACCTCTTACAGTAGTTTTGTTATTGCATGTAATTTGCAGCACGAGTAATATAGAAAAGTGCGACAACTGCCGCATACTATTCATTATACACCATATATATCAGATTTTCATTTACAGATTATTTCAAACAGTTATATACTATTCACGGCTATAAGAATGGGAACTATATTCCACTTGTATTTTGCTTACTTCCTGGAAAGTCAGAGGAAATTTATGTTAGTTGTGTTTCATCTATCATCAATTTGATGTTGATTTCGAAGAAAGGGTGATTTAAGTGATGAAAGATTTTTTCCCGTCAATTATTATAAAGTGCTGTAAGGGTAACAGACTATGTCTGACTAACGGAAGAGGTACTTTTAACATTGCTGATTTTTTTTGCGCGAAAATGTCCAATGGTATGTTTAAAATTCGCTAAAATGTCCTAAAAATCTTTCGCTAAAATGTCCTATCTTTCGGCGCTCAAATGTCCTTTTTTTTTATTCGCTTAAATATCCCATCGTTTCGCTTAATTGTCCTCCGCCATATATCAGAATATAAATATAATTTGTTTTATTTCATGAACTCAATTCAAGAAAACTCTTGTAGTATTTTAATTGTAATTTCACCGCCTAAGTGGTAAAATGTTTTGCATGCTCGCCTCGATTCCGGAAGATCTTGGATTCGCCCGGTCAAAGTCCTCTGCTAAGCATGCAATACTTGGGAGTAACAGTCAGAATTATGTGTCTGGATAAAGTGTCTGCGGACTTTTGCTTTCTTGAGCTAGCACGTTAAATAGTCGGCTAAGCGTATCGGTCTAGTGCAAAGAATACATGTAGCTTATTCATTATCACTCATTAATATTTTCTCGTTCTGAATGGGCATGAACTATTTGCCGGAAGGACATTAAGCATCATTAAATCAATCAATAAATTTTAAATTTATTTTTCCAAACCCATTTTACTTCACATTCCTGCTAAACCTAAAAATCGTATTTTAATCGAGTGTTTTATGTTTCGAAACTTTTCAAATTTAGGATTTTGAGTTTCCGAGAAAATATTACAAAGAATCAACGTCTTTTTCTGATAATTTATAATGTAAATATACAAGTACATTCTAACAAAATACATAAAACGTCGGACCCGTGAAACAAAGGAAATCCTGCTGGGTGTGACTTTGAGAAAACTTGATATTGTACAGAGAAGATAGTATGAAAAAATACCAAACTGCTGTTATCTCTACGTCGACTTTGAGAGAACAGATATTGGACTTTACCGTTGCTGTGTATATATATTCTATGAAAATTATTTGTTATATTTAAAAATATGGTAATTTTAATTTGTAATATTGTATATAATTTAACCGTCGTATATTCCAATTTATTTATTTTTTTAAAAATCGTGCTTACTGGAAACATCCACAAAATTCTCAAAAAAGGAATGCGACCTTTTTAGAAACCTTTAGCGAGATAATCTTTCTTTCCTTCGGTCCAACAAGTCCATTTTGAAATAAACTGATTAACAATTTTATAACATGTACATGGCCATTGAAACGGCTATTTTCTATGTTACTTCCTTATATTTATTATACGATAATGACTCATTGTTTGAACCCAGGGGCCAGATCCGTACCTATGTCCATGACCGTTTTTTTGTCTTTGAATTTTGCCCTGACCCTGAGGACGGATTAGTTGTAACTATAAATGTTTCACCCTCTTTGAATAAAGTATTCGTCTTCTTCTTCTTATTGTTGTTGTTGTTGTTTTTGTTGTTGTTGTTATTATTATTATTATCATCATCATTGTGTCAAGGACCATTTTTTCTTTGTAAAAAGATTGCAAAACTTAGGTCGGCCCTCAAAAATTAAATAAACTAAAAGTAGGACGGGAGTTGTAAGATATTAACGTTCTCCACACAAAATTAATGCTCTAAATCGGATGGTAATAAGCTTAAAGTATATATGTGACACAATTAGATACTTTGTATGTATGAAGGTGGTTGATGGTGATAAACGTGCTACAAGCAACTAAATACTTATTTGAGCAAAAACTGCTCGGCCCAGAGTCAGAATAATGTGTCTGGGTAAAGTGGCATGTCTTCATGCGGACTGTTGCTTTCGTGAGCTAGCACGTTAAAAATCCGGCTCAGCTGGTGGGTCTAGTACAAAAAAGGGTTCATTTATCATCACTTATATGCTCTCGTCCTAAATATGAATTAAATATTCGCCACTGGACTATAAGCACCATTCGATCAACCAATCAATCAATCAATCAATCAAATAGACATAGAGATACAACATATCGATCAAATCACTCGAATAGGCAGTACGTCAGTACTTTGATTATGTATTGTTGTTTATATTTTTTCTAAACACACGTCTAAAAATTTCTTATCTTTTTAGCCTGGTGAACGATAATCATTATGTGAATTTTGAACATCACCCTTACTCCAATATTATTTTTAAGAAACATGTTTCGTCATCTAATGCTCTGATTTCGATTAATTTTTTCTTATTGCAAAATAAAGTTCTTACCTTCTGATCGAAACAAATAACTTTTGAAAACAAACACAAAAAATATCATACTCTGAGACTTAAAGAAATAAAACATGGCTTTTCGAGGAGACTTTTTACTCTGAGGATTCCAATCTGCCACTTTTGGATGTCTGCAGACCCAACGAGAAAAGAGCAATTAAGAAATGTTGAGATATAATTGACATTTAAAACAAACAAAAATCATTGTTTAATTTTTATAATTGGTCTATTTAACGATGCTTATACTAACTGTTCGTTTAATTGCAAAGTTTAGAAGTTTACACACTATTGACAAACACAGAAGACAAACAACTTCTCATCTTAACCCATTTAAAGCAATATTTACCTAAGACAGTTGTATTACTGAATTACATATTTAAAAGAAAGAATATTAAATATATGTCAGAAAGATACGATCCACATCTTCCGTAGTTTTATAACAAATTTAACTGCGTGTAAAGCGCCTTTCTGAAGTAACATTCATCAGACACTCTTAGAGCCAAAAATAGGAAGATCAGTCAAACTTAACGAACTTCTTGTTTCATTCCTGGATCAATGAAGGTAATATACAGTTCATGATGTAATGACCGTCGATAAGCCAATGTTAGAAGACTTGAAGCAATGTTGAAGAGATATAAACGGTATCTTTTTAACATATATTCCAGTACCCCTCGAGGGCGGCCGGGGTATAGAAATAGGCCGTTCGGTTTCTCCGCCTGCAGGTAGAACCCCTGCTTAAGGGGCGTCCGTTAGTTCGAGCGGGATGTAAAAATACTCGAACTCCCCTTCTCAAAGGTTGTGCCGGGGACAGAATAGGCACTAGGTATCTCCGTCCTTGAGACACTAGTCCCCTGATTGTGAGGGATGTATATATTCACAATCCGTCCAGAGGCAGACGTTAAATACACAACGTGTTAAGGAAATGCCTGCAGGTAGAATGCCTGCTGAAGGGGCGTCCGTTAGTTCGAGAGGGACGTAAAAATACTCGAACCTCCTTTCGCAAAGATTGTGCCAGGGACGGAATAGGCACAAGGTTACTCCGTCCTGGAGGCTAAAAAGGCGTCCCTGGTTGTCGGGTGATGTATAGATACAGAATCCGTCCAGACATTAAAGACACCCCGTTCAGAGAGAGAGAGACGTCCCGTGTTTAGAAGATGCCATGTCCTAAGCACGCTAAAGACCCCTAGTAACAGCTCATTTGAGTGGTCGTTAGGCGGTCAGTTGCAAGGCTAAATTTTCCGCCCCTACGTAACCCATAATCTTTCCAGTGGCAGTCCTCCTTACCGGTTCCTTGCTCAATCTACATATTGATTTATTGTTTGTTAACTTGTTTCGTCCTGAATATGCACTGGGCACCGAAGGGGTTTCCAGCGCTCGACCCATAGAGCTGAAGCCAGCGCGAACCCCAGGTGGCGGATAGGGAAGGCACTCTCGTTCTGGGGCTACCAGGTTATAATCCGGAAAGTCTGGCCGTTGACTATAATGGGTGACGTGTCTGGAGAGTGTCACACGCCTTGGACGTAAAAGACCCCTTTGGAGTTATCGAAAAAGAGAAGGCTAATGCTGCTACAAACGGTTAAATTGTCCGTCCCTACCCATCACTCCCTTTTTCCAGTGGCCGTCAAAAACCGTTGCCCTGTTGTGTCCCATCACACCCATTATTCGGTATTAAACTTGTTCTCGTCCTGAATATGCATGAAATATTTACCACTGGACGTTAAGCAACCAACAGTCAATCCCAAATATGCTTGAAATGTTTGACGCTGGACGATAAGCAACTATCAATCGATCAAAAACAATACCGTTAACTAATCAATCAAATACAATACTGTTAACTCCTGTCTAATGCAAATAAGTAAAATTACGTTTAATTTTAATATTTTTTATAATAGGGATACATGACGGCGCATGAGCAGTTCCTCCGACGACATCTGCTAAGACAATTTCGATGTCATCAAATCAAAATCAACGTTACTAACACTGTTTTTGAAAGCATATTAAATTGGTCTCATGACGTCATCAGCAATAATTTACCAACGTTTAAGCTTTCCTGTTATAATGGTACTGCCCAATATACATGATATAATTGGAGAATTTTTACATAACTAGAATTATTTCGATCTGAATTTTTTCCCATAATATTTACCTGATTGGGCCATAATGCTTTTGGCATTTCTATTACTGCTTGAATATCCAGGTTTCCTGTCCAGATACGTTTCCTTAAACTCTTTGTCCGTCAAGAAGTTTGCATGGTCATAGAGCTTAGACATCAAGAAGTGAAGGTATGCATGATTTGATACATTCTATACTAGTATTGCATACTATACTAGTATAACTGTGATCATGCCAAAGTTTCATGTGTCGTGTCCGTTCAATTTCTCTCAATTATTGATTGTTATGATTTTGTTTTCAGGTTCAGGCTCGTTATTTCGATGGTATCGTGATGCTATTTCCTCATCCTCATGTTGTATTCTTGGTAACAAGAATAGTGGAGAATTCAAAGTGAAAGATGTTTCCGGTGTGCCTAAGTCCTGATGTACTGGAGTAGGATTTTTATTTCAAAGACAGTTTCCTGTTCTGCGATTAAAGATCTATCAACCATGCTTAATTTTGTATTTGTAATTTTCTTTGGTGCAACTTGCAATCCAATGTATATCTCTTGATTTTTGATTTTGTCTTTAATTCCCTACCTTAGTTCCCTACTGATCACAATGTTGATACTGTCAATATTCCAATATTCATCAAAGCCTTTTTCTTACTCTCATTTTATAATCATCTTTGCCATGGATGTTAAACATAGCGATATTGATGTTTTTTCTAAAGCAAATTGCTGGACCTGCATTTCTTGGCATCTCCCCATATCTGTCAAGTTGACATTAGACCCTTTACGTTTTTCTCTCATTTCCTTTATAAAACTTTTCTTTATCGAAAGTGTATTTTTTTAAATTTCCATGACGTTTTGTGGACTTGAATCCAGCTGACAATTTTAGTATTTTGTTCGAAACTGTCTCTTTTGCTTCAGTTTTGTGTCGAAGCAAGCAGCTAATCGGTCCCTGTTATATTTTTGTAAGACTTTCTTGATCCAAGAAATTATCGTAGATCATTCCCATGGCCTGTTAAATGTCCTGCAATGTTGTTACTCGATTCGACTAAAAAAAATTTTGTGTTGTGTCATAATATGGGTAATAGAAAGTTCTACCTCGTTTTCCACAATTAGCTGTACAAGTTGAACTATACTTTAAATCCTTCGGTATTTCTGCTGTTCTGCATTGGTGATTTTGTGTCCATTAATGAGCTTGTGATTTCTTCGATGTTTTTCTATAGTTCTTCTCCGTCAGCTGCCAAATGTACCGTGTTGCACAAGTTACAGTTTTCTATTGTATGTTCTTTCCCCTTTTTTTTGACTTTTTGACCCTGCTTATTCTAATTTTTCCAATATTCATTTTGTGTCAAATTTTTTTTGCAGAATTGGAAATTTTGCTAAAAAGTTTTTTCTAAATTCATTTGCATATTGCTATAATTGGACATTGATTGGACCGGCAATTTGGCGAATTTAAAGTTATTTCAATGTCATCTCATCTAAATAAATGCAAAATATTATAAACGAACCTAAAGCATTGAACCTATTTTTGAAACGAAGGATTCTCTAATATTCAAGTGGAGTATCATGATTGGATGGCATAATTAATTTAGCTTTTTTCAAAAACAATACAACTATACACACATAATTGCACTTTTCAATCTGAATGGCCCTTTTTGGAGTGTAATGGACAGCATCATCTTCTTGGGCATTGTCTGCTGTATAACTTGTATGATTCTTTGAAATGTAACGAGAATAACATTGAGTTATGTATGTAAATATCATTCAACGAATGAAAGCACATTAGATTAAAAAAAACCAAAATTAATGAGTTTACAGGATTGTTATTGGAAAGATCAGGAATATGAGCCGTAAAACGCCTCGAAATACAAAATGTGAACTGAACATTAAACACGACAATCGACGTAATCTATTGCAAAATAAGTGAACAAATTGCAATTAACGACCAACCACTGGACTGCAAGTGCCTGGCTTGGGACAGGCACATAAGTATGTGGCGGGATAAAACCGGTTGGTGAGCGTTAAGTCTCCTCTAACCATGGAAAGTGATGTGACAAAACAATATTAAAACACTCTAATAAAAATGTGTTGAAATGGATTTAACACTTGAGATTGATACTGAAAACCAACAAATAAATACAATTAAAACTAACAACAAATGTATCGACCTCAATAGAGTACTAGCAGTTTCTGTCTGATAGTTGAAAACTATAAAGCAAGTTTTCTTTTACTACAGTGTCAATATAACACGTCAATTGGATTAAAAAAAATATTATTAGACGTCAAAGAAGTTTGAAATATAGGAATTCCTACACCCATCGATAAATTTTATCGCCAACTTTATTTATTATCATAAAATCTATTGTATCCAATGTTTTCTTCTAAAACAGAATTACAGTATAAGATATACTGATTATTATATGCAGCTTCTAAACATTAATCCAACACTGAAAAACACATTGAAAATATAGTTTTGTGTGTAACAGAACTAACTTAGGCAATTTTCTACTCAATATAGTAATCTACTGATTTTTTTTTTCAAAATTCAACCTTGGTTTCCTTACTTTGAACAGTTATTGCAGCATTCACTAGCTGGACCAGTAAACAATGTCTCATTGAAACCAAAATATTTAACCAAGAATAAACGTAAACAACTTTCCCTTACGACTCGTGGCAATGTCATTGTTGTGATAGAACAATTTTGGTCTAAAAGCCCCACCCTAAAAAATATTGTTAAAACCTATATGAAACATAATAAATATTAAAAGTTTAAAGGGGAATATCTCCCAAAAAATGAGGGGATTAGAATTTTGTGGTAATATGCACTAATATATATGATGTCTAGTCAACGTATCCAACCCGTAATTTTTCCAGTGGCAGTCTATAAGTCCCTCCTTAATACCGGTCCCTTGCTCACATTCTTCATACTGATTTATTATTCAACTTGTTTGTGTCCTGAATATGCATGAAATATTTGCCACTGGACGTTAAACAATCAATCAGTCAATCAATAAACCAATTCATATGTACACCTATATTGCCCCAAATAGTCAACATTTGGTACGATATACTACTCATTCGTTTTCACGGTCTTTTTCATTGCGTAATTTTACAGGTGAACAGACAGTATAAACTTAACTATTGTATAAAATAAAGACACCGAATAAACTTCCTGAAGGTTCTTGAATCTGCTCTTGAGGTTTTTTCTTTACAGAAGACTCATCTTTTCTCGACTCGCCAACTGTCTTCCTTTTACTCGTCTTCGTCTTTTCTCTGTTCTCATGTTGCATCCAGTTATTCGCTATCTCAATTCCGAAATGACAAAGTCTTATCAAAACACTTCTATCCTAAGTGGATTTCACCATTTTCTCTCCTTTTCCAGAGATATCGCGAGGCTTTTTCCCCGTGCTTCCTCACTTAGAGTTTGCCTGTGCAAGCTTCTATATTTGACTCTCTGCTATCGTTTTTGAGTGTCTTGGTCAGATATGCAATTTACTAGGAGAAACTAATGTTACTTTCTGAATTACATCATCATTCAATGGATAGATCAAATCGAAATTTACTCCTTTCTTCATTTCTTCTCTGCTGAGAATAGGCTTTGACTCTTTGATAAATGATAAAATAACTCTCCCGATCCCATAAACTTTGGCCTTGTTTTCTTATTTTTCGTCACGTCTTTAACGACAAACACCGTCGTTACGTGATCAGCCTTCAGTTTTTAAGTCTCGTAAACTGCTTTCTAATCTGCTGTATTACCTCACTCTCGTTTGATAAAAGAGCCCATATCCAAAAGACGAAGGGGAAACCTATCTACTGGTGATGCATAATTCTTTTGTTTACAAATAGTTTTATCCGGGGAAACTATGCCTCACTACCCAGACTAAATTAAAATAAATAAAATTTAGTTTCGCTCTCAAATAAATCCATGTACCTCAAATAAATCCATGTACCTAAAATCAAATTTTCTCATTTTACAATGTAACACATTTTACGTACTATATGAGTTATATGTCATCCTTAGGGTAATTAAAAAAAACCAGAATACGTCTATTAATGGACAATTAATATTTTAATGATTATATTCACCTTGAGACACTGACAAAAATAACTAACTTTAAATCAGATATATTAATTATCTTATCACTTCATCTAATCATAGTCGTCGTCTACAATTCGCTAATCAGAATGTGATATGAATAATAATTGCAAGGAAGGGGAGAATCTTTCTATTTTCAAATTAAATTAAACTGTTTGCATTAACCTATCTAAGAAGTTCAAAAGAACTCTATAAATCAAATGCATAGTAATAACAAATAATCAGACGTTGTTTCTCTTAACAAATTTATCGCCGGTATGGAATGTCTTCTTCCTTCATGCTATTTGATTTATATTTGCTATTCCCCCAAGGGCGGCCGGGGTATAGAAATAGGTCGTTCGGTTTATCCGCCTGCATGTATAACCCCTGCTAAAGGGGCGTCCGTTAGTTCGAGCGGGATGTATAAATACTCGACTCTCCTTCTCGAAGGTTGTGCCGGGGAAAGAATAGCCACCAGGTATATCCGTCCTGGAGGCACTAGTCCTTTAAAAGTGGGCGTCCCTGATTGTGGGGGATGTATAAATTCACAATATGTTAAGAGGGGAGACGTTAAAGACGTTAAGACAAGGCTTATTTTTTCGCCCCTATTCATCCCGCAATTTTTTTCCAGTGGCAGTCTAAAAGTACCTCCCTTACCAGTCCCTTGCTCACAGTCTACATATTGATTTAGTGTTTAAGCGGTTTTCGTCCTGAATATGCATGGAATATTTGCCACTGGACGTTGAACAACAATCAATCAATCCCGATGTATCCAGTGTCAATCACGGCATACCATTAAACATATTTTAGTTATTGTGTACATAAATCCATATTCCGTCGGTACTAGTCTCCGGTATAAAAGATTTATTTACAAACGTTTAAAGTATTTATAAGATGTTGGTATATATTCGCGGACATAGGCCAACACAAATTTTGCTGTTATTTGTAGTTTGTTTTATGTGTTATATACTTTATGTGTAATATACAATGTTTGTTTTTTGTTCTAATGTGAACTTTCGTCTGCGATATTTTATTTTAACAAATAGTTTGTTTGTTCTGTTTATGATATTGTTTTTGAATACTTAATCTCGACTTTTAAGACTATTTTAATTTGTAAATAAACAAAAAAAATCAATCAGAGTACTGAATTTCTTATGTTCTCGCCACGATATGGATGAAAAACGGCCGACGAGGCGTTTAACACTTATCAATCAATCAATTTAACTTTGGAAGGCTTAATTAACATCAGAAATAATTTTGAAACAATATGAAGACTAGTCATTAAAATTAGCCCACTGTTGGTCTCCATGTAGTGATCTCTTGTTTTTCAGCTCTTCATTAATTCTTGATGTGGGCTTACGCAATGAAAGTGTTAGTGATAACATCACACACCATCAAATTGCGTCTTTCAAAATTAACAAACCTTTATTTTATTCTAGCAATTTCCGTGTGGTTTTGTAGGTCTTTAAGGGTTGAAATTGCGATTAACATTTATGTGTCGTTTCATCTCTGACTGTCGGGCACCAATTCCTTTCGACTGGTTGACAAGTAAAACCTTTCTAACGATATTAATTGTTTGGTGTTGTGTTGGCAAAAACTATTCAAATGTAACGGAATATTATCTTTTTTGTATGAAGTCTGCATTAAGTTTTCTAACCTGAACATTTAGTTTGACCTCTCCCGCCATATGGTGTTTGTGTTATTCATCATTTGGGAAAAGTATATGAATTTCCTCTTTTTTCAACATTGTCTGGTATTGTGTTACGATGAAATCTAAGGAGTTTAGACTTCTGTTTTCTGTGTCTTTGGGTATCACTACCTTCAATCGGCAAACAGATTCAACTTAATATTGCTCACTTGCAGCATGACTTATCAGATATTTATCAAAATTTCAAGTATGAATGACATATTTTATGGACAATCTTATGTCCGGGAAAGGGTGCAGATTGATTTTTTTATCACAATTACTGTTTTGCATCCAGCAGGCAGTACAGTGTATTTCTGCCATCATATTAAGAACGGGAACAAGTTAACAATCAATACATCAATATTAAGACCTTGAGCAACGGACCTGTAAAGGAAAGTAAAAACACAAGTACCACATTTACTCGACCTTGCAAGTATTTGGTATTTCTGAATTATTTAAATTTGACATCTTTTCTGTATTTGCTAGCAAAATATGTGTTATTTAATGTTTAAATCCGTACCTTTCATATAGGGTTTCTGGTATAAGTTGTTTATCCCTATCCACTATACGAAGGGGAAATCCTGGAACCAGTCTTATAGTACCATCAGTCTAATTACTGACTTGATCAAACAATAAAGCAATGCAAAAGAATCTACTAAGTACCAGTGATTTACTTGTTTATTTAACACTTTAGCTATTCTTTTCAGGAACAGAACAATCTGGTAATTTGGCATAAATCCATGAAGATGAAATCCAAGGTTGCAATATTTAGGATTTGTATAAAGTAAAATTTTTTGGACAAAGATCAAGCGTTCTAAAAATTTATTGGTTACTTTCTTTACATTTAAATGCAATAAATATCATGACAAATCAAAATCTGCAAGATCTACATTTGTACCTGTTTTGTAAATAAAATGTAAATAGTTTGTCTTGTTTGTATTCAATTCACTTGATCTCAAAGACAGAGATGCTTATGTGGATTTCTTCCCATATATACTATGTTTTTTTACCGTCGATATATCCACCAGAACTCGAAATTAAAGAAACCACAGAAACAACTTGTGCAGCGTCCTTTTTGGACCTTCATCTCGAATTTGACAGCAGTGGTAAACTTAGTACCAAGATATACGATAAAAGAGACGATTTTG
>JAULBM010195657.1:0-17462 GCA_032357055.1 Geukensia granosissima
TTGTTGGCCATGGTCTTGTCTGTCCTCGACTTAACGATTTCTGTCTGCCCCTTTGGTATCTTCGAATTCCTTTGACATGTGGGATTGTCAGTGCTCAATATGCCAATGAATATACAAAATTAAGCAACCAGTCCTAAATTAAATCCTGGTTCATTAAAACTATTTTCAGATACATGTAGTTCAAATTCATACAAACAAATACTAATATATTTTGAATTTTTATTCAAAATTGGCAAAGGATTTAAGAATTATTTTGTTTCATTTTTTATGTCCTCCCCCTGCCTGAAGACAATGTGTGTCAATTTTCATCAAAGATTTCTTGACTTGTTTATGTTGGATTACTTGATATTTGGTCTGAAACATTATCAAGGTTATGATATACCCTTTCTTCCTTTTTTAAGCTCTGTCATACGGGGTATTAGTGTGGACACATTTTCTTTATTTTTTATGTTTCAACAGAATACACACAAACAGATTTTATTCCCAAAAATGAAAACAAGTTGTAGAAAACTAAAAATTTTAGCTATTATTCATTGTGAATTGAACACAAATAATTATATATCCAGTGTATTCTTTAAAATGTAGACTAGAAAGAAAGGTATGATGTGGAGTAAAGTCAGTGATAGCACTGCAGGTTTGAAGTTTTTTTTTTCAATTGTCTTTTGTTAAAAATATTTAAGTGGAATGGTAGTCTATTTAATAGTTTGTTACTACATGTATTTGTTTGAGACCAGTATTGTTACACCCAATCCACAAACCTATCTTTAACTTTATCAAACTTTTCACGTCTTTAAAACTGTAAACTTTTAAATTGTCAAATTTTTATTGAATAGTAAATGGGGTAGATTTATATTTGATACTTCTTACACTAGTACCTTTAAAGTGTTATTTAAACCTTCTCAAATCAGTATCAATAGTTCGTTTTGCTGGCTTTTGTAAATAGTCTTGGGAGTTGAGATTAGATAAATCTGAATGAAAAAAGAAAGAAATCCCATATGTCATAAACAAAGACTGTAATTACATAACAGACATTTCCCATATTGTTAGTTTTACTTATACATTTTTAAAACTATTTTTATGATTTTTTGTTTACAAACAGTTTGCATCAGTGACCCTCTATAGCATGTTAAAGCTCGATCATTTCACTCTTCAGTTAAATTGAGATATTATCAAAAATGATAAAGTCTTTTTTTGTGTTAAATGTGTATCCCATATGAGATTGAGGATTAAAAGATGTATGGATGGGTTTGGTGCCATCACGTTTTCTACAGTTATTTTACATTTATTTCTGGATGTTACGTGATGATTATGATTTTGGATTTTTGCTCCAAATTTTTTTCGAGGTCAGCTGTTCCTTTGTTACTTTATGAGGAAGGTATGTTATAAATTTGTTTTTTGTTAATTTTTAATTATTTGTTCCTTGAAGGAAATTTTGTTATTTGAATATGTTGTTGTATGACATTGCAATTTACTGAAAAAAATCTCAGCCACACACAGAATTTAATTAAACTTTTTACCTTATTTAGCAAATTCACTAAAATTTTGTAATGTATTTGTAAGTCACATAAGTTTTGAATGGGGGCAACAATGAACATTTCATAAAAATTACAAAATTGAAACCTATTATTTGACTAAAATGACACAGATTTTCCCTCATATGTAATTTTATTGAACTGCAGTAGTTTCACTTAAGCCAATTTAAATTGTTAGAGCAAAAAAAAATTACCCTGGGATAGAATAACTTTTTGAAATTTAAAATGAAAATTTTTGTGGTAAATTTTACAAAAAGAGGCCTAGTTGCACTGGTAGAACACACAGAAAATCTGAAAATCTGAGAAATGACTATCAGTCCTTGTAAAACACAATTTTTGCCAAAAATGGAAGAGGGCTTATGGCTGCTCCTAAATGAGGTATGAACAACTATAGATACCACCAAACAAGCTCACAAAGTATTATTAGGGATAATCTCAAAATTTCACAGTATTTTTCAAATGAAAACTGTAATGTTCTTTGTAGGGGGGGGGGTTAAACCAGTCGTGTTTGGGAGAAAATGAATGACCATCTCAAATAGCTGCTTAAAAGTTCTATGTAGAGTAATTAATCATTGCTAGATTGGCCTAGATTCCAGTTTAAATATGGCCATAGTTCCATCTGTGAAGGAATTATGCTGAACACTTTTGGACAACTGATTTTAAATTAAAATTCAATGTAAGGAAAAATTCTATGTATCGTACTGTTCAGGAAAGCTAGATAAGTGGAGCATAACGGCAAGGCTATCAGCTATGATATTGGAACTCACCCCCTAGTATCAGTCACACTACAATTGTCAGCTTGGTAGTTTCAGAGGAGAAGTTTGAAAATTTGTTATAGATACCAATGTGAAACAAAACTAAGTCCCACTGTTGAGTTTGTAGAGGAGTATCCTATGATCATTTATACTTGGCAGTTTTAGATAGGAAATGTTTGTTTTTAAATTCCCCATAGAGCCCAATATTAAACCAAGTCATGTGGTTGAATTTCCTATTGGTACAAAAACATAAGTTTTGTAGAGTACCATACTGTAATCATTATTACAACAAATCAATTCAATCGACTTCATAGATCTAACTAAAACAGCTTAGAATTAGAAGAGGAAATATTACCATGTCTATTTTGATAAAAATTTTTTTATTCATGTCAAAGTAATAAAAGAAAGGATCCTCATTTGGAATAAGCACTACAGCATAATTGGGCACTGGAAACCTAAGTTAATATATAAAGTGAACTAAAGGAGTAGGTACGTTAAGCCCCATATTTAGCCCAAATTTTAGATTTTGTGACCCAATGATAAGATGTTGTGAAAACGCTGTTTCATCATCGTCTTTTAATAATTCATTACTTTTTCTTGTATAATTTTCGGCATTTCGACAAAATGGAAGGGTATATTTGACTATTTTGACATGAATTTAACATTTTCGATAAAAATACTCAATTTTTGGAGTTGTTTTTGTTCAAAATAGATATGATCGCACAAAAACATCATGTAGATATTTCAACCAAACATTTGTACTTGATATATCTTTAATTGTGCAAAGTTTGGTTGTGATGTTTTTGTGCGATCTAATATTAATATCGACAAAATAGTATCAAATATTGCATAAAATAAATGAATTTCTTAGTATTTCAACATTTAAAGCATTTTCAATGGGTCATGTGACCATTGTAGAACTACTTAAACTAAATATTCTGTTGGATTTTCTTTTTTAGTCATTATTCAAATTTCAATACAAAAAATATAAAATAATAGATATTAGACAATTTTCATTTTTTAGCCAAATTCTTGGGCCAAAAATTGGCCTTAATGACCCTCGTCCTTTGAAAAAAATGTGAATTCACCTTTAGTTTTTTTTTCCAGAGGTAATTCACCATTTGAAGGTGACTTTATAAAGAAAGTAAATTTTTATAAATCATAAATATAGAAATGATTCATTAACATTGCCTGGCCTAACAAATGATTGTCTTTGTTTATTTAGATCTATATGGAACCCTCCTGAGCACAATATTGCTTAATTATTATTATATAATGTGCTGCTGTGCATTTCAGTAATTGATAAATTACTGTTTTATGATGCACAATAGTTCAGAAAGCTTTTTCAAATATATTTCAAATAAATATAAGATGAAAATATTGTACATGTATAAATGGATAGTTTTTAAATTAAATATGTCTATTGATACAATGATTGTTTACTCTAAATTTGAAAAAGGAATAGGAAAGAATATGGACACTTGAGAGATGTATACCATTAAGTTTATGTAATTATGGTCAAACATTTTTAGTGCATTTGTTTCCAGTAGTTTAAAAGCAACTCTTAAGATATGCTTATTTCTGATATTAGTGATTTCACTTTGGATCACATCTTTAGTCTATAAAATTTTTAACCCCACTTTTCATCCAAGATGGCCACCACAGCAGAACTTAGTTATCATGGTTACAATACCCAGTGTAAAATTTTAAGTGTCTTAAGTGTGTCATTCTGTGTTTATTGGAATTGTCCACTTCACCATCCAATGCCAGCATTAGTTTGCTGTGTAGGATGTTAATAACTCCCCCCCCCCAGTTGACTTCATAATTTTGCATGGCATAACCACAAGACATCTAAGATGGCTGCTACAGCTATTTTAGTATGACCAGACTATGAGAAACTCATTTGAAGGTTACTTTTATGAAATTGTTGGACTTAAGTAACTGGTCCGTTAGTTATCCACATTTAAATTGTGTTCTCCATTCCTGCATACTAATAATAATGAAGATCGACAAAACCTTGTAAACTTATTTTAATGAGAAAATGAATCAAAATTTATTGGGAGATCTTTCTGTTAGAAATTTTTGGAACATTAAAATCATTTCTTGGCAAGGTTTTTCAAGGACCTCTTTCAAAATTTTTTCCCTGCTTTCCATTGTCTGCAACAGCTAAACCAATTTAATCCAAAGTTAAATAGATTGATCCTTGGTTGATGATGTAATTAAGTTGATATTACTGATATTACTTTTTGTTCTTACCAGGATATGGCCAACATACTGCACATGTGGCATTAAACACAAATCAATCAATCAGTCAATCTTTGATTGATTCCTTTTCGAATGTTCAAATCAAAACCTGGTCAACCAAGCAAGATGGCTTATTATGTTTTGCCAATAGATCATTTCCTCTTAAATTTCTGGGATGTTTGAAGCAAAAGTAGGTTTGAATGGTCATTATGTGACTATGATTACTTTAATTACCCATACAAAATAAAACAGAGCTCCCCAAGTTCCCTCAAAATTTATGTAGATTTTATATTTGAAATATGGCAGTCATTAATTTTGATATAAAGAACTTCTTTAAGTTATAACAGACATGAAATCTACAACTCACCTTGATTCAATTAAAGTTCTGTATATAGAAAACTTTTGATGGTTTTAACAAAGAACTGGTATAGAGTTAGATAATATTTTAATATTTCATGCAACATTTATGATTAGTTTTCCATCTACAATCTATGCAGTTTTTAACAGTGTAACTTTTTTGCCCAGAAGTTCTTGTATTACTTTGAAAGTATAGATTGATTTAATTGATTTAAAAAAAAGAGTTATAGTGGTTGTCTATGGTATTTGATATGGTTAAGAAAGCCACTTTAATGTTAAATTAAAAATCACAAAAATTTGTAATGGCTTGTTGAGTTATAATGTATGAAATGTATGTAAGTTGACCAGCTTTTCTACTTCTGTAATAGACATTACACATGTTACTACAGGGTGAGGCAAAAAGGATGGGGTACTATGACAGCTAGTTCCCTCTGCTCTAAGGCCCTGCCCCTTGTATGGAAAATCTCATTAAGCATTACTTTGATATTTTGTTAATATTGATCAGGGCTGCACATCTAACATCTAAATGTACATCCCTTTTAAGAAGTCTGGATCTCTAACTGTAGGGGACCTAGCCGTATATTGTAAATACTGTTCTTAAACTTACCCTTAACCCAACCCTAGTTATATATACTTCACTATAGCCAAACATTTACCCTAACCCATCCCATATCCTAACTCATAAGAACCATGTCCTGTAAAGTAAATGAAGGCCATACTATCGTATATGCTATTTTAAATTTTATCTTAAATACAATTGCATGTCTTAACTTTGTTAATGGGCCATATGAAATGCATGTTACACAGAATATGTATATTTATTGTGTTCTTTTAATTAATAATGGTTTGTTAGTTTGGTTTGTAAAAGGATAAGTTTGCAGTTTAATGTTAAAATCACTTTCCCATTTACCTAGGTTTTTAGTTGATTGACGTGAAATGTATTTAGCACATGTTACTAAGCTCGTCTGTCAGTTTCCTGTAGATTTCTGCAATTAGTTGCCGAATCATCCTCATTCAGATGTTCACTGCCCATTTGACTTTATTTTTTCGATGCCAGCTGAGAAGTGAAGTGCCCTTTTGCCCTGGCTGTTTTTGGAACATGGAAAATGCATTAACTACATTCTTTTTGAATTGCAAGTTAAAAATGTCAGTCTTGGAAAATTAATTTGTGATACTTTGGAATTTCTGTCAGTTTGGGACAAGACACTTTGACAAGTGAAATGTGTTAAAAGTATATGTCTGAGGCTGAAAAAAAATAGGAGACAAGTTTAAGTTTACATTTTTTTGACAAGGATATCTTATGAGTGACAGATTCTTTCTTTGTTTTCTTCCTCACTTCAGAAACAATGACTAAGTCTAGTGCATTGTTACCATACAGCTGACTCATTTTGATATTTTTGTTGCATAAACGAATTTTGAATCGTAATTTGAATATTTATCGATAATTGAACTACTTGTGTTGTTTGTGCCAATTTTTCTTCAACTTTATATAAATGCAGTCTATCAATTTTTAATCTGAAGAAAATCATGGACGGGATGATTGACAATCTGAGGTGTTGATTGGAATTAACAATCGTTTAAATTCAAATGACCGAAGATCATTTTGACAGATAATTGCAGAATTTTATATGCATTAAATAGCTGACATTGTTCTTTTAACCTTAACCAAAAATTCTGACATTACAATAAGCTGAAAGAGAGATATTATGACTTTAAACAACGTGTGATTTAAGATTATTTTGTTTAGACCAAAATAAAACATGCAAGATTACATTTGATTACAAGATTTTTAAACAACAGAGAATCAGTTGGGATTTTAATAGTCACCACATGCAGTATTTTATAAATTGTTTAGAAGAGCCATGGAACTTTTTTTCGTTTTACCTTTTCTAACCAGACCAGTTGACTATAATGTTTACATAGCTGAAGGCTAATTACAAAGTGAGAGGACAGGATTTTACATCGCTTTGTTGATTCAGAGAGATTAAGGTTGTGCAGATTTTTAGCCACACATAGCATTAAAAGGGAATTTTCGAAAAACATGTCTTCCTCACGAAGAAATAGACCCAAATCATGGATGGGGATACAGTTTGATAAACTATTTTCAAGATCAGGTATGCTTTTGTTTAATATTCATATATTAATTTTTCAATTATTTTTTTAATTCCTGAAAAGAAAGAAAAAATTTGCAGATTTATGAAAATATTCCTTCATAGCGTTATATATAAACTTCAGATTGGCTTCATGAAAAGTGGTTCATAATGTTGCTCATTATTTCAAAAGAAATTTATTTTCATTTACTTAGTTACTGTTACTAATACCTATCATGAAGTTGTTCATTAATTTCAAATTATTTTTGTTACTGTTACTGGTTCACTTATAAAAAAATCAGAAAAAAGTAATTAAATCTTATCTTGAATATGACTGTTGTACATGCAAATTAACTCCCAGTTAGTTAATCTTAACCTGATGTACACCCCAGAGTTCTTTGTCTAACAGGCATGTTATGGAAGAATTAAATTTCATATTAATTGCCAGATTATATCATGTGAAAGTTACAAAATATGAGTCTGGCATGTAAAGCACTTATAATTATTAAATCATTTATCCCACCCAGATTCTGATATTAAAATAAAAATAGAAGAAAATTCAGAATATAATGGCATGCCTACTGGAGGGGTTAAAAAGATTGATGACCAAATTATCTAATAAATTCAGACAGAAAAAATAGATGTTCGAACCCCTCTCCCATCTCTTTAGAGTTTAAAATGCATTCTTAAAATAAAGAATTTCAGATGTTAGGCCAGTTCAAGTTTATGTTTAATTAGATTCACATCCCCACCTCCACCTCATCTTTTTCTAGCCAATTTTATGGAAAGTAAAAGTTTCAATTTTCCGGAAGGTTATTTCTTTGAGGAAAACTATTTTTCCTCCTTTTAATTGGCAGTGGAAAATATTGTCTAAATAGATATAGCTTGCTAAGCATTCAGAATAATAACAGAAAATTGCTTTTCCTTATTTGTGGCAATTACTGTTACTGGCCTTGCAACTTGATGTTGGCTGATAAGCATAGGAAAGTTTTGCTCATAAGACATTGTTGTAGGGGAAGGAAGTACTCATTGGAGAAGTGCAAACATGATTTTCATGTATTTGTACTTTTTCTGATTATACTTTTTTCCCGAAGTTACAACATCTATGACATTAAATACATGCAAATACAAATGAGGGTTGAGTGCTCACAAACATGTTCAACCCTGCCATATACTTTATGTGCCTATCCCAAATTGTGTCATTCTAGTTGATATCATTGTTCTTATTGTTTAACTGTTATTAACTTTATTGGCTGATTGTTGTTACATTGGAATTTGATCACATTTTATTCTTAGGGCCTTTCACAGAGGGTCTTTGTTCATTAATGAAGGCCCTTTAAAGGTAACATGGCACTGTTTATAATCCATAATTCATGGCTATAATACAATGTATTTACATTTTAAATCACTGTCCAAATCAATTATTCCCTTCCGGAGCACCTGAACTCATCTTGGTTTTTGTAGGGTTTTTGTTACTCCATCATTAGTTTTCAGTGTAATGTTGTGTGTTCTACGTTTATCTTTCATTTCATTTTGCTGACCATGGTCATGTCTGTCTTCTGAATAAACAATTTCTGTCTGAAACTTTGGTATCTCCAAATTCCTTTTATATCCTTTTTCTATAAAGGAATAATAAATGAATGCAATCAAGAAGTACACACAAAATAAAGTACAATTATAAGAAAAGATGCACAAATTCTGGCCTTCCATTTACAATAGAATTTGTAGGAAACACTATTGCATTATCTTCTGTCAAACAAATCACCTTGAGCAAACATTTTTCAACATGTAGATGAAAAATTGTGATCTGCACAAGGCAATAAATATAAAATGGTGTTAGACACATTAAAATTGATTAAAATTCATAATATTGACAGTATCATATTATAAATCTTGTCATACAGTGTAAGACCATTATTGCTGACAAGTTTTTGACCGAAATATAAAGTGGATGACACCATAGATAATCGTCACTGTTGAAAGTAATCAAAATTTTCATAAGCTGGATTAAATCTGTTAAAATTCTGTTGTTGCCGTTGTGTTGGATTTTGAGCGCATCGTTGATTACTTTGATAAGAGGTCTTCCACCTGGTGTTGATGAAATGAAAAGTCAATTTCGCTCTTTATGGGTTATACCTTTTACTTATAACCCCATAAATGTAAAGATTATTGGCTGGCCTCGAGCAGGTTGCCATTTTTATGTCGAGAAGGTGCGAAGTTTGTCCATAATTGTTGATTAAACATTTTAATTTACTTAAAATGATAGTGATTTTAAAATTTCCAAAGTCATGTTTGTTTGGAAATTTTACAACAAAGGAACATATTATTAGTTAAACAGATAATTTAGGACGATAATTTTGTGTTTTTGTGTACATTAACGACTTGATAATCATCGTTTTTGTGTATAGATATTTGTGAATATATCAAATCTAATTGAAATAGTTGTTAAGTAAAGAAAAGCAGAAAGCGTGTCATTGCCAAAATCAATACAAATTGTTTTAAAGTTTAAACAAATCATGATTTTTCATGTTGAATGTGTAATCGGAAGGTATATTGACATTCCAAATGAAGAGGCAAACAAAAGCTCCAAAGGGCAGAAAATGGCCAGGATTTCAGATTTTTGTGTTGTTTAAGATTCATTCAAAAATGAGGAGAAATTTCACATTTGATGAGATCTTTTCAAAAAGGAGGAACTATTTTGCTCTGCCGAATATTGAAGTGTCTGTACTAAGATCTTCATCAAGTATTGTACCACTAAACAATAGGAAGATATTTCTCTTAGAACAGAGTGGTAAGAATTCAAAGTACATATCTATACACTTAAAATTATATAATTTACATTCTTATCATCTAGTTATGTTAATAGACATTTGAAAGACTACTTATCACCCTCAGTGCCTATATAATTCTTTGCTAGGGTAGATAATTCAATTTAGGTATGAAAAAAGATTTTTTGATGGGGAGGAGTTGAAAATATTGATTGATACCCTGTAAATAACCTGTTGCTTCTTCCATGATATTTTTGGCATGTTTTATTTCTAATTTCATTCAAAATTTATTATATTATATTTTGATAGTTTAGGAATTAGTGTAATTTTTGCAGTTTTTTAGACATTTAAAAGGTTTACTTTGAAGTTCCTTTAAAAATTGATGTAACATGATGGAAAATTATTGTAGTGATTTTTCTGTTATTTTTACTTTCCCTTCTTTCAGTGTAGATTAGTGCTTTTGACTGATTTTCAGGAAACTTTGACATAATGTGATTTTTTGTTGTTTTGTTGTTTTACCTTTTCATTGGTTCCATCAGATGTGTTATTTTGGAGGTGGCAGGACTATATTTGTTTGGACCCTACTGATATGAAGTCCTAAAATTGAAGTTTTGATGATTTTTTGAATATGAAATATTTACCCAGAATCTTAAACAGGACATTCACCTATAAAGTAGCGTACGATTTGGTCATCCTTTTGTGTATTTTGGTGCGTTTCAAATCACTTAAAAGTCAGTAAACAGAGGATTGTAGTATCCAAGTAAGATATGAAAGTTTGTGTCAATATTTGAAGATTCCTAAGAACACCAGGGCTACTCTGTATACACTAGATTGACCAGTTATCAGAATGGTAGTTATAACAGAAGTGTGTTGATGACCATGTTGATGAGGAGTTGATAACCCCTGATAAGATACCACTGATAGCTTGTATACATTGTTTATATAGATAATTTACTTGTTACCTGGCCTGTCTACATGTTTGATTGTTGTTTGATAAGATCTGGTAAAGTTTGAAATGTCTTGATTGATAAACGTTTCTTTCTTGTAGATTAATAAAGGTTTCTTTTTTGTAGATGGGAAATCTACATTATAATTGATTGGAAGATATGAAATTTACACTTTGATTGATTTGAAAGTTTTTTATAGTGTCTATTAGTGTTACTATTTCTGTTTGTTTCTGATCACTCTGGGTATGCATTTTGAGGCTTTTGAAATAAATTCACCTGAATATCAGATGTAGTCAATGTAATTAATTCCCTGGTTGATATCTCAGTAATATCATCTCAAAAATTTTGATCAGAAAAATTTTAAGTTGGTTAAGTGCTCATGATGACATGGATCTCACAGGAATAATTTAAAATTATATAAGTTTTTGCCATAAATATTATTTATTTGGGTACAGTCAATCTTTTTTCAGCCAGAATGATATATGTGTCTAAAGTACATAAAATACTTATTGTTCTTAAAGTTTGAAGACAAAATTTTAGTAAATAGGATACCTAAAAGTCAGAGCATGTTCTTTTTATTTCAAATACAGGATTTTCAAAATGTACCTTTAGCCTACAGTTTTTATATCTGCATTTTTGCAAATTTCTAGCAAAAAAAATCCTATATAAGAGATTTCATGCTGTTTCATGCAAGCTACTACAAATCCTCTGAACCTTGAAAAATGGTCTGTTTGGACTCTGCTTAAAAAGTAATTGGTTATGTATTGCCTTAATGTTGCATTTTTCATTAAGAAACGTTTTGTGTGGGTGGCTGGGTGCAAAGCACTTCCATTGTTTTGACCACAAAAAAACCCATATGAACCATTTGACATTTTTAAGAACAATGACTCCTAGTATTATCAGGTAGTGATCAAACAAAGAATTTAAGAACATATTTTACAAAATATTAAATATCCCTATAGAAAAGTAAAGTTTAACATATAAGATTGTCATCCAAATTTCATTGTTAGAAAGTTTGTGATATACAGTGACCGAACCCTATTTTATTTTGAACTTGCTTGTGTAAGGCAATTTTCTTGGTATTTTTGAAGCAAACATAATGGTGGCAAAGTCAGAATTCATCAAGGAGGTTGCCTGCGCTTTAGACACTGTGAACTTGTAAAATTGGAATGCTTTGAACAAAGTATTTACATGTACCAAAAGTTTCCGTATTTTTGTTAATTTGCCAAAATGTGATTGGTTGGGAAGGGGTGGGGGTCAGCCATGGCCCCTTCTGGGATCAGCCGATGCATACCTATAGTAAATGTTGCTTTTAAATAATTTTTAATTTATAAACTGCTTGATTGATCAAGTTTACTTCATAACCATCGAACAGTTCTGATATTATACCATGCAAAAACTGGAAATTAAAGTGGACCTGAGAAAAAAACTGTATCTACTGAATAATTATGCTATGGGAGTGAGGATAGAAACAATTTCAACTTTGACATTGTGTGAGTTTTTTGTCCTAGATGCTTTCTGAATTGACCATGCAGCACATTGTACTTCTTGTCTGTACAGCAATTCTATCAGTTTGACAAAATCCTATGCCAGTATAGAAGTAATGTTAAAAGTTCACCAAAAGAAATTTGTCACGACTTAATCAAAATATATCAAAAGTTCTGCTATGTCAATTTATATATCGTTGGAATTCTAATTTTTTGCGGCAACTCATTTTGCAGTTTACCTAAGCACCAAAAAATTTCCCATTATACACCTTACATGTTAAATTTTTGACATTGAAACAATCTGTCTGTTTTCATAGAATAGTTGCGCTTCACTGTTTTAGCTAGAATAAAATTCAACAATATTCTTAAACTGTCATAAATCCCACCCAAATAAAAATTTTATTATGTTACCTGAGAACATTGCTTTATTGCACTCACAAATGGGAGCAGATTTACAAAGTCAAAAAAATTAACAATACACCCTATGAGGAAATTTTTTATTTCAAGTTTTAATGAATTTTTTATTACAACTTCAGCTGCAGCAAAGAATTAGAATTATAACAATATATAATTTGTTAAACTTTTGGGAGAGATTCACTTTTGTTGTTGCAAATTTTGTTTGGTGTACTATAATATCATAGAATTACCAAATAGGTATAAATATGTCTTTGCATAACCTATCAGGCTTATAAATTCCATTGAAGGATATTATTGTCAACATTGTACTTCATGCAGATATTTTCAATGGATTAAAATTACATGTTACCTCATTCAAGTTCTAGATATAAATTTAACTCAAGATTAAAAAATCGGTATCTGTGAATTTTAACTGGATCTCAAATAATGTAGTTTTCTCAAATAAATGCATACAAAGGAGTTTGTTTAAATCTGATAACGTTCGGTCATATCCACACGCTGGGACAATATGGGTATTTAAGTTCACTTGCCAGCACTTCCTATGTTTATTGGGTTGAAATGGGTGTGAATTTGTGATAATTTTATTATACTTTGGATATATGTAAGATATTGCACGTCTGTGATTTGTTTATACAGAAATGTGAATCAATATTTTGACTATGGAAAAGGAAAAGAGTTCTAATTTGAAAATGTTGTCATTTCTTATTTTCGCACCAGTTTTGGATGTTGACTGTTTTCACTATGGTGAGTGACCTACCTGTAAATATATATTTAGCTATACCTAGTACACTAAATATAGAAAATCTTAGCAAAATGCTGACAGATTTTTCCATACAAGGCTTTTCAGGAACTTTTCAAATGTAAAACAGCAATAAAAACAATGTTTACTTGCAGTTTTTTTGGAGCAGCTGAGACATACCATCCAATCAAAATCCTCTACAGAAAATCAAGAGATATGATTGGTCATGTATTGGGCTAAAAAAGTTCAGTCTCATGAAAAGGTTTTAGCCATGAGATAAAGCAGTGGCTATAAAAAAAATAAACTACAAAAATCAAAAGTTGTAAATATTGTACTGCTATGAAAAATACAAAAGTGATGAATTTTAATATAGTTATTTTTCATGTTTTCAGTATAAAGCTTATCCTAAACAAACTCACCTTTCTGTTTTCAGACAGCAACAAAAATAAAACCAAGACAAAGACCACAACAAAACCTAGTCAGAAAACTGAACCAGAGCCAAAGTTGACGCTATCTCATGCCAAACAGGAAATCACTCGTCTAGAGGCCTTGTGTGAAAATAGGACTAAAGAACTGAATGTGGCTAAAATAGAAATGAAGTCCTGTCTCTCTGGGTTTGATGCTATGGCAGCTCTTGTTAACTATCTCTCAAATGATGTAAGTATTTTTAGCGAATTAAGGAAGACAAATACAATATATAAAGGAAGAGATATGACCAGTACTAAAAAACCTTGAAAAAATTCAAGATGTAGAATATTACTTAATATTAATACCCTATTTCTTCTAACTCATACCCCTTAGGTAGAAGTTCTAACCTTATCCATATTTTTGTTTTGCCTGCAACAAAAGTCACAGAAAGCAAGATTTCGGGATATTTTGTCATGAACTTATAAAGATAATAACAAAGGCCTAAAAACGCTTGAACATGATGATCTTGACTTGGGACAAAAACAGAGGGGCCTGCAATTGTCTAAAAAGTCTAAGATTTATCCTAAGTGTAGAAATTTTTAAAGGAATATAATGTGTTGTCATAATTTACGTTAGAAATTTCACTTAGATCATTTCGTAGGGATATATAAGGGGTATAGGTTTAAGTTGAAGTTATAAAGATGCAACTGCAAGTTAATATCTTGGGGCTAGGGCCACTTGAACATAAGGACCAAAACTTCATGTGAAAATAATCACAGAAGATAGGACTTGAGGATATTCTCTCTGTCATCAGTGTTGTAGTTGATCGTTTAGTTTACCATGTTTCAGGGTCCCTAGGTTATTGATGTTTGGAATCTAAATGCATCTTAATGAGTACAGTCCAAAGCCCTTCCAATCTCATGTCCTTGTTCTTTGTGATGCATGAGCCTTCACTTTTCATTTTTATTCCAAATTCTGTTGCCCATATTAAAGTAGACCTTGTCCCTCCCTATTGATTTACAGTTGCATCTGAAACTCTTACAATTTCCCTACCCCTTTCAGTCTTGCTTACTAATTATGTTACCTTTTTGCACCAAGTTAAGTTCATCATGTTCTTGTGGTCTTTAGCCTTTGATATGTGATACAACTTGCTAAGTACAGCCAAAACACTGTTTTCATGTCCACTCCCCCTCATCCATGCATGTGCAATATCATGCTTAGTTTTCACAAGTTAAGTTCATTATATTTCAGTGATCTGAGGCCTACAATTTTGGATTTGCCTTTGTTTCTTAATGAGTATCGTCCAAAATATAGGCATGTTGAATAGATTATTTACAAAAAATAAGTTTGTTTTGGAAAATGTTGACCAGCAAGAAAAATGCTGATGAGCAAGAAAAATGCTGTAATTAATTAGATTAATTTGAAATTCACACAGAATAACATAAAATCAGCTAATTTTTGGTCTGGGGGTCTTCTTTCCTCTGTACAACCTTGTTTTATGTTTATGTCAAGTGGCTGGTATTTTGAAACTAGGGAAAAGAATGTGTGTTTCCGTTTCCCAGAGACTAAAAAAGTTAGGGCTGCTAGTATGTGAAACATTAAAAAGCTATTGTTTAGCCTATAAGTCATGTACCTTTGTTTAGAATGTATGCAGTTCATATGATCAAGGATGCAAATTTTTGTTGTAACAACAGTTTAACTTCACAGCAACTTGCAGAAAAAGATTTTTTATCTGTGTATAAACAAAGCTTGTAAGTGCATAGGTATTATTTCTGTGTTCTGTTGCCCACCTGGAGAAGATGAAAGGGAAACACTTGATGACTTAGATTACAAACAATAATTTATTACCTCAGTTAACTCAAGAATCACTTCAAAAAACAATTTGTCTTCTTTTCTGGACACTCTTTTTTACTCTCAATTCTCACAATTCAAAGAAACGTACTCAAAAGGTTAAAGTTCGGGATCATAGTGGCATAGAGTTTGAAGTAGTTGATTTGAACTTGCCTGAACAGATCAATGAAGTTAAGCACTAATATTGTGCAAGTTTTTACCCTGCTTAGTATCGTACAAAAGCATTCTATATCTACACAAGGTTGGTTGATCTATCTTCCTTGCCAGTAAACTTGACAATTTTCTGTCGTAGGTTGTGGAAGGTAGGTTGATGGTTATTATACCCCTGTAAATAAAAATGGAGGGCAGTATATATGAATCACTCTGTCTGTCCGTCAGTCTGTCTCCACTTACCTTGTAAGTGCATGTCCTCCTGAACTGTTCAATGAATTTCAATGTAACTTTACATGAACACAAGACACAATGTGTAGATTTGCAAATAGAAAGGAAATTTATCTACTCTCATTTCAAGGGCAGATAATTCATTGGGAGTTTGGGGGGGGTTTCTTTTTTTGAGTTTTGCTCATAGTATGTCTTGTTTACATTCCATACAATAAATTAATCTCATTGTTAGACAAATTGTAAGTTGTGTAATTTCCCCAACCAAACAAACAGATCTTGTTAGGTCAGTTTAGGAATTATAATATGGTTCGTATGCCCTTTGTTTTTTTTGTTCTATTACAAAGTCTGTCCAACCTGTCCCCAAATTCTATCTGGTATCCAAATAAAAAGGTTACAAGATGTACCATCCACTGGTAGTTCATTCATCTACCTTGTCACATGGTCAGCTAAAGATCTTATATCATAGTTTCAAAAGTGTACCTACTTATGTCATCAGACCACTTCAGATCTTAATATCCCAGAGACGATAGCTTATTTAAATGAACATTCAGTAAATATGTGTATAATTTTTAATTTTACCTGGGAAAAAGTTATATAGGCCTAAAATAAAAATTCTCCGATATGGCTTTTTAATTTTTTCAAGTACATTTTTCTTGTTTCTTGGTTTAAAAGGACTGCAGTTAATGCTTTATGTAAGCAGTCAAATTTTAAGGATAAAAAAGTTAGAAAATTGAGACCTTGAGGATACAACAACTGTTACTCTTTACAATCAGTTATTTATTCTGAATTAGCTGTTATTTAGTTGAGAGGTTTTGTATGATATTCAGACAATATGAAGAGACTGCATAATGGCACAATTTATACCAAACAGTTAAAAGAACATCCCTATTGGAAAAGTAATTTATTTCTATTGGAGTTGTTAGCCTTTTATTACCTCAAACATCAAAAGTTTATTTAAATGTTACATTAGTTCTGGTACAAATCTTGTCCTAGATATTCTAAATGTACACCTATTTGATGATTTTACCCTGTTAACGAAGCAACCACTGAGATTTCTTTTTTCCAAATTCTGACATCGATATTGTCAGTCACATGCAAACAATTATTCATTTTATTTCAAACAATAAAATAAGGCTTACCTCCCTTAAAATGAAAATTTTCTTTTTCAAGACTTCAGGGAATATGGACATGAAATGTTACTCTAATATCTGATGTTTGACACCATCTATTCCTGAAATGCCATACAATTTACAAAAAAAAAGTTTGCCCATCCAGGGGAAGGGTAGAGAACTATCTCATATTATGTGTTTTCTTCCTTGTTCTGTTGATTGTTTCCCCTTTTTATACGACCGCAAAAATTTTGTGGTCGTATTATGTTATGGGCATGTCGGCGTCGGCGTCGGCGTCGGTGTCGGCGTCGGCGTCGGCGTTGTCGTCCGTAGACAGTTGGGTTTCCGATCAATAACTTTAGTTCTATTATTTGGAT
>JAULBM010195767.1:0-17462 GCA_032357055.1 Geukensia granosissima
CCCCCCCCATTACTTTGACCTTTTTTAGCTCGAAAACATACAACTGAACGCTCTCACTTAAAGGAATCGAATGAAAAAAGACCCATCAAAATTGGATGAAAAATAAAAATTTCTTGTCTCCTGCAAAATCACATTTTTTTAACCCTTTGACATCCCTCCCCCAACAAGTGATCAAAGGAAAAAATCAAAGAAAACAAAAGCAGAAACAAATGAACTATAAAAATCAAACAGGAAGTCACCCAATATGACTAGAGAGGACCTTGATTACAATATATCCTAAACAAAAATACATACAAAAAGAAGATACATTTCTAATTAATGTTCTTAGTTACTGAAAGCAAGCTCCTTATGATAAAACATCAAGCATCTCAAAACCAAATCGTCTGATGATTTAATACTGTGTTGTCAATAAACATGAAGAATGACAAGATGGATGCAATGCCAAAAGGACTAATATTTGTGTAATGATGAGATCAGTTTATTTATATCTGTACAAACAAAAATAAGTTTTAATGAATTTACTGCAACCTACAACTTGTACCCTTTGCGGATAAGGTTGTTTAACGAAACGTTGAGATTCAAGGGATCATTTAAAAATTTTTTAATTTGTAAGCTTTATATGTAATGATTCCATAGAACGTAGGATTTTATTACCCTTGTGGTATCAAAACTTTATATGTGGAGCCGTATTTTTGTATTAAGTAACTGTTATAAAATTATGTAGAAACTTGTGATATCTGTATCCCATCTGCAAAAGTTGAACAATGAGATGTAGACTGTAATCATTAAAGTCAGAGACTTTTGTGCAAACACATGGATATGGAACTAGTTGTGAAATGTAAACCCCACCAAAGGAGCTCAAGGCACTATATAAAAATTAACTATAAGAAAAGAAAATTGTCCCTTTTAAAATAAATTTTATTGTAAAAACAACCCTGTTCAATTTTTAAATCCAAATTTAAAAAGAGAGTATGATATTCAAGGTAAATTTTTAGGATAAATTTCTTTTGCAAATTTTTTAAAACTCTGAATTATTTGAAGCTAAAACATCATCCAAATATCTAAAAGTATTATTAAACTTGTACACTTAATCCTGCTTTGAAGAGTCTTTCTGGATTTTTGTCATAAACTTTCTGAAAGGTCTTTCTGAATTTTAGTAGTAAACTGTGATTCACAACAATAAATTAATAAATCTGCAATAAAAGTAGCACAGTTTGTGCCCATATGTATGCCAGCTATCTGTCAATAGACTGTGTTGCCCAATCTTTCATAGACATTGTCAAGAAGAAATTTGACTGCTGCTATCATGTCAGATGATTTCCTACAAGTATACTTGATATAAAATTTTTGGCTAAAAAAGGAAATATCTTTATTGCGGTATATGTTAGAACAACCAGACATTTCGAATGACCAATTGATTAGATATTAAAACTTTTCCTTAAAAAGCTTGTGTAGTAAAGTGGTCTAAAGAGTAGAAAAAACATACCTGTCTATTGAATTAAATGGAACTTGGAAAGACTTAAATTGTCTGAAACATGTTGCAATTTTTTTACACTCAAAAAGTAGTTGATATATGAATTTTCATATCATTTTGGTCCTTAATATCATGATTATTAAAAAATATTTGTTGATATACATGAGGAATCATTTCCCTTTCATTTGCCTTACTTCTGTACCAGTTTTATTCTAATCAAAAGTTATTGTCGAGAATATATCTATTTTTAAATCTAAATTGGTATGAGATAGCAAAAATTGAAAGAGTAAAAAGGAAAGCATTCATTGAGAGTAATCCAATGAGAAACTGAGGTGCTTTGCAAGTGCAGCATGTTGACGTGGAAAGTTGCACAAATGAACATTTGGATAAGTTTAGATACAGATTTTTTAAACAGTAAGGAGTAGGAAACAGTAATGTGCTAGACAGAGTCATATGGCTGATTCCATGATCATTTTGATCCCCCAATTGGAGTAAAGCATGTTGTATTTTTTATATGGAATCATTTGGAAAAAATCCATTAAAATTTCATAAAAATAAAAATGTTCATATAATTCGAAAATTGACTTTTTCGCCAAGGTCATCTAAAATCGTTTCAGTAGCCTGCATGCTATATGCATGTAACTTAGTGAAAAGTATCATTTAAATATCCAGTGCTGTTTCTGAGAAATCTTGGACATTACTTAGTAAGTTACACTATAAGGAAGAAATAATGATCATCTAGTCAAGGTCATTCAATTTCGCATATGAAACTCGCATATTTTTTCAATGCAACCTCATAAAAAGTTTCATTTAGATATCTAATAAAGTTTCTTAGAAAACAAAAACTTGGATGCAACCTCCAAACAAAATCAAATTTTCTATTATTTAAACTGTTTCTGCTGGGTGACCTTGACCCCAGTCATCAAAATTTGCATCTGTAACATGTACCAATGCAACTTCATAACAAGTTTCATTTAGGTGACTGGTATCTAGGATAGTTGCTAAGGAAACAAAAAAAGCAAATTTTCTAAGTTGAAAAATAATGATCCTAAATGAACTTGAGGTCAAGGTCACCAAAATTTAGATGCATATGATGTCCAACCCCCAATCAACCTGCTAAGTTTCATGAAGCTTCCTTGTAAAGTTTCTGAATAAAAAGAAACTTTACGTTGCGGAAACGGACGTTGACAATAGTCCACCTTTACTTTGTAAAAGCCAACTAAAAATGGGTGAACTAGATCATCCAAAATCCATATCAACCTTTATATACATGTATTATTGAAAATCAATGTCCCAAATTAATAAAATATTTGGTTTACGAGAACAAAAGTTATCACAAGGAAACCAACCTGTTTCGTGGTTGGGGTACAGTCTCTCTAACAATAACCCCTTATCTTTTCATTTTCATATTTAGGACTGCAATTTTTTGGGGTCATATAAAGTAATAAATTTGGAATGTTTTGAGTGACAGAACTACAATGACTTTGACTTAGTGACCCTGAAATATCTTCTGCAGTTCATAATTCACTTTATTTGTTATCATGCAGAACAATTTATTGACACCCAGATAGATACTTTTCATCTGATTATAAGCAAAATCTGACTTCAATGCAACTCTGGTAAAACTGATCAAACATGATTTGTATATTCCTGGTAAATTTATTCTATGCTTCAAAATTCCCATATCCTGCTATTCAGGCATGTCAGGGAAAGTAAATAATTTGAGGAAAAGTGGGTTATAGTCTGGGTTTTCCAAGAATAAGCTTCTTACTACTTATTTATTAATGTAAACCTGCTGAAAAGTAGAATTTTTTTGGAAGGGTAAACACATTTCAAAATATGTTATTGGAAAAATTTACTATACTTATACTATTAGTATGAAAAGAAATTCCATTACTGAAACAGATAAATGTGACAAATCATTAATTTTTTCCCATAAAGGAACATTTTTTCAGGTTCAAAAGACTGTTTTTCAAACAGCTATTTTCTCCATTCCAATTATCTCATTCTGTAATAACCGAAAAAGCAATTAATTTCTGTTGCCCAATGCCAACACATTAAAGATTTGACGACTTAAATGGATAAAGTCCAAAAAGGATTAATTATTACGTCAAATTAAGACGCGACAGAGGAAATTTAAAAAAGAAGCTGCACAGACAGATGGGAAACTTGTGACTCACTGAATACACAAGTGTCATCATTGTCATTGTATGCAAATGACTTCAAACTGTCTTTAAGTTTCTTCAAGAAAAAAACATGTTATTGTTTCCCTCTTTCTATAAATGTGTCAGACAAAATTAACTTGCTTCTATCTTGATTCAAACCACGACTAGTCAACAAAACAAAGAAAATTTCTGCAGATATGCATATTACATTAAATCCTCAAAAAATAATTTCATCAATTTTCTTAATTAACCTAATTCAAATATCAATACTTAGACTACTTAGCCTTGTTCTTTCAGAAAGCAGAGAATAATAATTTATTATTTTGAACATTTCTTTTAAGAATTTAAAAAATTCATAAGCATCCTGTTCATATGTAAAATCAGAGAGTAACAGTTCAGTTCTGTCACAGTAAACAAAATCACAAATTTGGGTCCTGTCTTCACTTATATGTAGAATCTTATATTGTCAGTCATTGAAAATCACAGAATCTACAGTTAAGAGTCCTAGACAGAAATTTGAAGATTTTTAACAATTGACACTGGACATATATGATTAACAATAGATAACAATTTATAATTTATTTATTACTAATTATAATTCATTCAATTATTTCAAAAAGAAGAAAAATGGCAGCCAAACAGAATGTGCTGTTGTGGAACACTATTTTTATATGGGCCATTATGAAACACTGTTTTTACATATATGTTCCCAAATCTGTTGAAAAAAGATTAAGAGAAAATGAATTGGAGTATTTGCATTGCAATGATCATTATATGTTTTACAAATTTTCAAAATTTTTCACATTATTTGGCAAAATGAAATAAATGCATATATATAGCCATTGAAAAAAACTTATTTTTAAGATTTCAGAAATAACTATAGCTCTTGACTGTGCACATAAATGTTATGGACCCACCCCTTCATTCATCCCATAGAGGCTCTTGTGGAAAACTCAAAGCATGGTGCACAACTACAACAAGAGGCTCCACATGCACAGCCTGTAATCAGTCATCTCACAAAAGGTGACTTTTTTATAAACATTGTACCATTTTGGCATCTTTTCTAAAATGAGTTGAATCAGAGGCATCATGAAGATTTATTAATTTTGGACAAATCAGAATAAAATTGACACTGGTCAGGGTTCTCACAAGGAATTTTTCATGGTGAGTCCTGGGACTCATCCATTTTTGAAATGGCGAGTCCCAAAATGTGTTGAAGAATCCACAATATTTTCATTTCATACTGTATTGTGGTGGTTTCGAAGTGGTTTTTTTTACAGTTTAGCAATTCACTTTTTGTTTGACAACACAGTGCTAAGCAAGGATTAAGCTATAAAATGTGCTAGATTAAAAGAAAGCCTTATCACCATAACATAGCACTGTAATTATTCTGATTCCCAAAACCCTCATTATGTTATTGAAAACCAAGAATTATGCTATTTTTGTTGTTATGTAGGCTTATGAATTTTTTAATTCACATGACTAAATGTGAAGGAATTGATTGATAAGGTGTTCCTAAAATGGAGGAAATTATTTCAATGTACCTGATTGCATCATACATTTAGATTTTAAGGAGGACACATAAATAAACATAACTGTATGCAACATTAATTATTCCTTAAATATAGAAAGGTTTCCTGATTGTCTTTTTCATTTGCCATTTCCTGTGCTGGTATTTGGTTGTATTTTCAAAATATCACATGACTTTTTTTACCAGTAAAAATGGTTGGAAAACCAGGTTTGGGGGTCTGTGTTTGTTTTTCTATGATAATTAAATTAGATGAACTGTCTTGATGTAAGAAAATTATTAAAATATATAATCCTGTCAAAACAAAACTGATTTTCAGTCTACCTGTACAGTGTATTTGAGAGGATTAAAGGATGATCAAACCAGGGAATAGGTGTGACCTAATTATGTTATCAATCAGTCATTTATTGGACAATACCTGGAGCGTTTATTGATTTTTATGAACTGTCACCTCAGAGTAAATATAGGCAATAATGTGCTGCAATAAAGATTAACTATTGAAAATTGCCAATTTTGGGACTCAGCTTATTAAATTTTCATGCGTCCCATGGAGTAACATGTTTCCAACTTGACGAGTCCAAGATGCTTTTCACGCGTCCAGGACGCGTATATGCGGCTTTACAAGAAACTTGACTAGTGTCCTTGTTGAATTTCTAATTGGCACCAAAAACATAAATCTGGTATTAATGACAACCTGCCTAACATATCTTACAAGTTTGGTTGAAATATGTTCAGTGGTTTAAGAAAAGAAAATGATCATGTGAAATTCCCATATGGTGTTATGTTAAACTAAATTGTGTCATAGCCGCCATTTTGTCTTTCCGATCAGCAAAGAAATAATAAATTTAATGCAGGACCATCTAACAATCATTTCTGCAAAATAATAATTCAATCTACTTTGTGGTTTCTGACAAGATTTTTGAAATATGGACCAATCAGAACAAATATTTGGCTAACAGACATGTTAACTTCAAAGAGGAACCCAAAACACAAATCTGGTAAACAACCTCCTGCTTAACATTTCTGCTAAGTTTGGTTGAAATCTGTTCAGTTGTTTCAGAAAAGAAGATGGAAATGTGAAAGTCTCATAGAGTCCATTTTAAACTAAGTTGCATTATGGCAGCCATTTTGAACTTCGATCGGCAAAAAATATCAAATAAAGTACAGGACCACATAGCTATCATTTCTTCAAAATAACAATCCAATCCACTATATGATTTCTGATAAGAAAAGATTTTTGAAATTTTGACCAATCAAAAAACATAATTGTTGGTGGTAGTCATGCTGAATAGCTTATTGGCACATAAAACACAAATCTGGTAAAGGACCAACTGCTAATCATTTAAGGGTTCAAGTTAGGTTGAAATCAGTTCAGTGGTTTCAGAGAAGAAGATGAAAATGTTAAAAGTTAATGGACAATGATGAAGACAACAACTACGGACGCAAAGTGATGAAGAAAGATTATATTTCCTGTAGGGGTACATTATATGCACCCCCTGAAATCAGGAAATTAATATCTTTTTTATATTTTACAAAATGAGCTTTCAAGTCCTTTGACATTTTTATTTGTCTTACAGAGTATAAAACAAGAGAGCAATTGTTACTGTTATTAACTGAAGATAAGTGTAGATTAGGGTAAATTTCACAGAAAATCACAAATATCAAGGTATAATATTCTCAGGCTCATGATGCACTGAAACATTTGAACAAGAGATCACAAACAATATGTTATACCTCACTCCACAGAAATACAGAATTATTAGAAAAGTAATTTGGAATTTTAAATTAATTTCTTTCAACCATTTAACTCAAAATCAACGATATATTAACAATTTCTGTAACTTCCTTATTAAAGAACTTTTGATGTCATAAAAAGGATTGTGATTTTTTGGCAGAAAAAAACCATTAAAACACATCAAGATTTATTTTTTAAAAAAGCCAATCTACATAAGTGATAATCCTTGAAAGGCTTGCAGATATTTTAATTTATATGATGTTTATTACTTAATGTCATGTGCAAATCTGATTTTGTATTCTCAACCCATTCACGGAAGTCATAATTTACAAAGAGTCTTTAAGTAGGGGAGATAACTCTTGATTTACAGAAAAAATCTGAACAGTTTGACTAAAATTATTTACTATTCTGAACATTAAATTTCAGAGTTTGTATCTTGCAATAATAAAAAATATTAAAATTTAACATTTATTTGTAACCATAACAGAATGTAGAAATTACATAGTTTAAAAGTGGACTGGTACTATAAAATACAACAATTCTAATGTATACATTTGATAAAAACAGACTCATTATTTGAAAATACAACACAAATTTTGAACTGTAAAATGCTGCATTTTCTAAAAATACCCAGCAATAATTTACAGCCAATATAGAGTTTACATTTATGGAAAATAAAATTTATTTTAGAATTTACAAATAACAAATGAGGTGCTTTGCAAGTGCTGCATCATACGACAGCAGCACATTGATGTGTGAAAGTTGTAGGATTAAAACTTTGGGTAAGTGTGAACACAATAATGTGCTGGACACTTTAAAGCACTTGACACAGGATAAGTGATAATTTTGACTTGTATTATTCTCAAAACTGGTGTAACTTTTGTTGCAATTTTCATAAGGATTTGCAAAAACCCATAAAATCAGATGAAAAAAAAAATTTCCTATTAATTAAATTTTCCCCCCAATTTGACCTCTTACAGCTTCAAATGTTAAGAGAAAAAGAAAATCTGTTGGCATACTAGTGAAAGCACTTACTGAGAGGAATCAAATGCAAAATCCCTATCAAAATTGGATAAAAAATAAAAATTTCTTATCTCCTGCAAAATCACATTTTTCACATTGCTGACCAAAAATCGGTGTTACATGTAAATGCTTGTTGTAACTTTTTTTCATTTTTCTATACTCTATGTCAGAGTTTGTTGGAATGGGTAAAAACGTTATTAAAGAAAAACTGTCTGCCGTTTTCCAAAAAATAGTGTTTATTTTGTAGATTGAAAAAAGTGCTAGTAAGTTGCAATAATACTTTTTAGCAATCACAAAGTATTTTAAGCAGCGCTGTATTTTAAATTCTCTATGGGGATTTTACATAGAAAAATCAGCCATTTGTTTGCCGGAAGTGGCTCTTTGCACGCCCCTAGCTCGAGACCGGGAGTACACATTATCTACGCTGCGTATTAATTAATTAAACTAGAATAAAAAACTTGTAAAAATTGTTTGAGGCCCACCTGAATGGAAATTTAAGAGTCATTCTTCTTATTTGGATCACAAGAGAAGGTCCGAAAAAAAGAACTATGCACATTTTTTAAAATTACCTTATCAGGTCAAACTTAAGCGCTCCCAAAACGAAGATGGCTGACCCTCAATGTTAAATCTCCGTAGAGAAATTCAGGGGCAAATAATAGTAGGTAAAATGTTATTTCATAGTGTAAAACATAAACCGTTAACTGTGGGGTAATTCTTTCTTTACATTAAAAATAAATACAAAGGCAGAAACGCACAAATAATTCTTTAAACTCGAAAATCACACTCCACAATAGCCTGACATAGGGTATAATTGAATTCACCCAACAAACTTTGACCCCTTTTAGCTCCGAAAATTGTAAGGGATAAAGAAAATCGGTTGAAATTAAACTGAAAGCTCCCATTGAGAGAAACTGAATGCAAATAAACTATAAAAATCCAATTTACAGAAAAAAAACACACACCCAAATGATTAAAATATAAATTTAACTTTTAATTGATTTCATACAAGAATTGAAGTTGTGCCATTTATCTATAGGCATAAACTAAATAAATAAGTCACAAAGGGACAGACAAAAAACAATTCATGTTTGAAAACAGTTCCTGATTTCAGTTTAACAAATGCAATGTTTTCAGCTTATGACAAAATGTTTTGTATAAAAATTACAAAAAAAATGTTGCTAAGGGGAGATAACACATTATAATGCAGCAAATCTAAATTTAACACTGTCAATATAAATGCATACTGACAATCAAACTAATGAGTCTTTATGTAATTAAAATTAATGTCTTCAGAGACCTTCAGACCTTCAAAGAATTATTCCCTCTTTTGATAATTTTTTCTATATTCTTGTAAAAATCATTTGTATTTGACTCACCCAATATTTTTTTAAACTTTTTTTTGGAAATGCATTTATAAAAGGAGTAAAGTATCTAAATTTAAAGGAATGCATTGCCCTTGTGGTTAATGTTGTGCATAATTAAAATTAGAAATATGACAAATCAGAATCTCTAGATGTTTTTAAGTTAAAAAAATATGGAAAATTGTCTCAAAAGCTAAAAAAGAAAGACAAAAAATTGCATTATCTTTATAAGTACCTGCTTAAAGCTTGTGGTAAACTGGATATAATTGGACCATATCCTGCTGAATTATCATACAACTCAAATAAGGGGGCTGCTACTAATTTATAATTCCTGGGTACTGCAAACAGGGCTACAATAAAAAAAAAAATATTATTATACTAATTTATAATTCTTGGATACTGCAAACAGGGCTAAAACACCAGAGCCTGTAAATCTCACCTGGCAAAAGGTAACTTTTTAATAAAATGTGTACCATTATGGCAATTGTTTTGAATCATTAACATCCGATCTCCAAATATAAATTCACAAAATTAGGAAATGACCTTTTAACAATCATTTCTGCAAAGTGTTCAGTGGTTTCAGATGCCAGTAAGGTGAGCTAAAAAACTAAAAGTTATACTTATTCATAATTTTTTATTTTACTAATTTGAAATAACTAACTTGTTAACAGGGCTACAATATTTACAAAATTAGTATACTTCTTTGTAGTTCCTGAGTACTACACTCAGGGTTAAAATATAAACAAATTCAGAATACAAATTCAAAGCAGACATGATTTTTCAGAAATAGAGATAAAAGCTTAACAGAAACTGATAACACATACACAGAAATCAATACTGGGAAATCAAGGTCTGAAAAAAAACCCCACAAAAGTATGATACTTTACATATAATTCCAAATTATAAAATTTGATGTAGTTAATCTTATTAGGGAGAAAAATACATGTTTACCTGCCAGCATTTCTAGTAGGGGCTATAAAATAATTGATTGTATGGCCAAGGCACATCTATCCATGATAAATGCCTTACAACCCCCTATACATTTATTTCTAAAACAACCCAAATAAAAACCTTTATCAGTCAGGATTACTACCATATATGGAATGAGATCATGAAAGGTCAAATGGCTCTTGAACTCTTCATATTTGTCTGGGTAAAAATCTGAGCATTGAAATTAAAGATATTGCAAACTTGAATATAATACCAAAGTCTCATCAATTTTATATGCTCGGATTTTTACCCGCAACCAAATGAACTTTTCAAATCTTAAACAATAGAATTCAACATTTTTGTAAAATTTGTGAAATTTTTTTGAAACATTGTTTTAAAAATCTAATTGATGCTTAGAATATGTCTAGAAATTAAAATTAGAACTTTCTAATTTTTTTTTTTTAGAAGTGTATGCAAATTTTGGATACATTTCCATTTTTGGTAGTGTTGACTGTTTATATTTATAGTTAAATTAAAAGGGAGATAACCTTGTTGTTTTTCTACATCAAAGTATAATTTATGCATTATAGTGTAATAAAATAGTTAATGGTTTTCACATACATGTAAATAAAATTCTTGTGGAACTCCTGCTACACGTTCCTCTGATATACATGTAAGTTTGTGAATATAATTTCTGGCCCAAGTTGTTCAACACTTTTATCTTATTGTTTAATTTTAACTTAAAATTGAAATCCTGTACAAATCAAATTAAAAATTAATTTCAATTTACTCTTAGTTAAACATTGTGGACTAAATGTATGTGTTACTGTAAACTTTTCAATTAAAAGCTTCATGTCATCACTACACTTAGACTTTTGTTTAGATAGCAAAGGTTGTTCCCTTAAATATGGACTACACTAGGAAATGAAACTTGCAACCTAAAGGTGGGGTCTGTGAAATTGCTTGTGTTAATGCTAATGCATGGAAATGGGTAGTTGCCCTGTTCTTAGGGGCGCAATTTTCTCAAAAGTTCAATTCTAATTTTCTGTGAAGAACCATATATGGTTTCTGCAAAAAGTTATATCTATGTTTCAGCAATTTACCTGGGGAGTTATCTGTGTAGAGTATAAATATTGTGAGATTGTTTTTAAGCCTTGCATTCTACCGCAGAAAGAGGTTGAAGACTGTTTTGTGGAGGACATTATGGCACACGCCCCTAATACTGAGGTTAATATTAGGGCAAAATATATTTACCTGAACAATACTACAGGTAAAAACTTACGGAAATGTAAACATGGTTATTAAAAACACAATTTAAAAAAATGCGGAAATGTAGTACTAAACTGCAGAAATGTAAAACGCCGGTTTTTGGAGTGTTTTTCTTGGAAATCAAATATGCATAAATGAAATCAATCTGAGTCAGCATAGTCTATACACATTTCAATTCATCCAACCACAGAACAACTTGTTTCTTACCTTTTTCTGGTAACTGTACTAAAAACAATCTTTTGTGTTCTTTAGGTTTAGTTATGTGTGCTGGGATGTATGGGTACTGAAATATAAATATCATGATAAGTTCTAATAAGTAAACATGATCATAAATACTGCCTATACTTAAATGTCTTTCATGAACCTCACCTTCATGGAGATTTATAGATTCTTGAAAGTACACATGGGTGATCTGGAATTCTTCCATGTTGGAAAACCTATCCTTTAAAAAATTAAAAAAAAAAATACCCAGATATCTCAGATCTTGAAATAAGCTTTAATTAACTACAAGTCAAACCGGGGAAAAAAAAACAACCCAAAATTGGATGAAAATGGCTATGACTGACATTTTGTCCTAAAGCTGTGATGCCGTGTTGTCACTGATGTCATAAAGATAACTGTTTCTGTTATGTATTAACTGGAAATATTTAAACATTTACTTATATTTCACCGATATAAAATTTAAGTTGAATTGCAGGGCCAAATATGTGAACCTACTCCTTTAACTATTTGAAAGCTTTTTAAGGGTGTATCACCTGATACTGGATTCTTATGAAGAAGAAAATTGCATGGAATTATTCTTTTTTGCTTAAATGTAACTTTATGGACCATCGCCTGTATGCTTGTTTTACTACAGCTTAAATTTGAGAAGTATATGGTCGATAAATGTGATAAATTAAAAATTATATATTATTATCACAGGCACAGATCCAATACTTAATAGACTATTGATAAGCCATTTTTATACATATGTTTGATTGAGTGAATGTTGCTTAACCTCCAGTGGCAAATATTTCATGCATATTCAGGAAAAGAGCATATTAATGAATGATGATGATGAACCCTGCTTTGAACTAGACAGACACAATGAGCCGGATTTTTAACTTTCTAGCTCACAAAAGCAAAAGTCCGCAGGAAGACATGCCACTTTACCCAGACACATATTCTGACTCTGAGCCGACCAGTCTTTGCTCTTATTCCTTAATGCTGCATGCTTAGCAGTGAAGCAGCAAATACCAATTCTAATGTCTTTGGTTTGAACCAGCTGGGGATTGAACCCACAACCTTCCCCACTTGAGTCAAGCATGCTAACCATAACACCTCCAAGGCGGTCTAAATACATATGACAAAATAACATTACAATATGTGTAATTTGATAACTAATGTATACCTGTGGAGGTTCAAAATTTGGTCGCCACCAATTACCTATCGTGTCTTCTATTGCCCATTCCATAGTTCCACCATCCTGTCGACCTAACGTCTGTAAAATACATAGCACAGAAATTCATTTGAAAACCAAAGGGAAGTAATTATGTACAGATTTAGGTCTCATTATACAGCTCCAGGTCAAATGGGCATGCACCACCATTTGTCTAAACATAAGACTGTATGAAGAATTTCAATATATTCTCTTTATGTGCATATGTATATGAAAAGTTACTATTTATTGTAATTGGAAAATTTTATTGTTGGTCACAAAATCAATTTTTCTTGAAAGATTTGACATAAGATTTTGGTTTATGACAACATATACTGTGGATTTTAATTCAACTTTTTAACAAGAATAAAGTGTTGAATTAGATTATTTGTTGTCTTGGTCAGCAGTTTTTAAATTGTAGATATGACTGCCTCTGCTAGATTACCAGTAAAAACACATTCTAACCCCACATCCCAGAATCCCTTACTTCTTATTTCCAGTTATAGGTGAGGGTTCCAATGACATCGGGTCTAAATAGGTACAGGGAAGATCAAGTATAGAAAAACTAGTTTAACCCCACCATATTTTGCACTGTACCAAGTCTATTGTGCGGATATTGTGTTCTTTTTCGCTTGTCTTCTTGTGTTTATATTTGCTTGTTTTTAATTGGCTGATAAATGTTTACATTTGTTTTATATTCAATATATAGGACCACTGTTGTTGCCCTCTTCAGAAATGTGGGCCTTACCTCTGTCAGTAATCGTTTCAAGCCTTCAACTTGGTCCTCACTTGTATTTAATTCTCCTCCAGGCCTAAAACAGTGAAATGTTATATTAGTACATGATAAACCAGAATGTCTTTGACACAAATTTGTTATAAATAATTGAGGCAAACACTTCACCAAAAGATATTAGACTTACAATAACTTGTAAGTTCTGTATTACATATGTTATGACCACTCATAACACTTTTAGACCTTGTGTGAAACAATTTGCCAGACCTCTAACAAATCTAACACTGTAATATATGACATGTAGTTATGATACATACCCTTAATTTGTAATCTGAAGTTTTCAAAACCTTACTTAATTATATTTAAGTGTAAATTGGCTTTTAACAGCACAGCCAGAAGAATGTACATGATGTTTGTGTGGTTATGATGACATTTATTTATACATACATTCTAGATTAGCCATTCAATGATATACAAATAAGTGTTAATTTTTAACTGTTTCAAGCCAACTACACCACATATTTATGTATAGGCATGTATAAGAAGTAACCAAGCACAAACTTCTCAAAACTTCTAAGACATAAGGTAAACAATTGAATTACTTTTACAAGTATTATTCCAAAGGTTCCACCATTTTTACAAATAACCAATAATTCTCAGCATGTACCCAATTTTAACATACAGTGTTTTCTTTTGAATGAAAATCAGAACAATCATCAAATTTATAACAGCTACATGTGGAAATGATATAGTATTCATTCCATAAAATTGAACCCCTCAAAATTTTAAGGAAAAATGTTAACTAATTTAGTAAGACAGCAGTGGGATTGAGTAGTATGTCAAGTACATTTAATTATCCTAAATATTTAATCTTCTGTTTCAATCTGTTTTACGTATTTTCTGCAATGTACACATTTAATAAAGGTTGATCAATAGTAGCCAATAGCATAGAAACAAGGTATAGTTTTCCTTATGGTATGGACTCCAGTTCATTATTGTAGACCATAATGGGACCTGAATATGTTTAAATTTGATGGTCATTTGGTGGACAGCTTTCTCATGGACAATCATGCCATATCTCAGATTTTTCTATAAATCATCTAGGTCCCACTTCAGACAATGGCAATATCATGACTTACAGTTTGAAGAATGTTGTTCCCAGCTGTAGTAACAAAACATGAGGTAGACCATGTTCATGTACAATAAGTACACCCTCTACTGATCGTCTCATACCAATCTTCTCAAAATCCTCTCTCATCCTAGCAAATCTTGCTGGTACAGAGCTGTCTTTCTCATATAGAGGTTCCTTGGTACCGAATGTGTAGTTAGTAAGTGGATATCTGAAATACAGTAAACTTATTATCTTAAGTCAACTGTAGGTTATTAAAATGTTTATTTACTGACAAAGTGTTACTGTTTAAAAACTGCTTATTCTCAATAGTTTTGACCAATCAATATTACTGAAAATTTTTAATAATGTGCAGGTATTTTTTATGATTAATTACTTTCACAGTAAAGCAGAATTTGTGTTCCAAAGTCCGACAGTTATGCTTGGACATGTTGGAGGTTCTTCTACTTATAGGGGGGAGGATATCTAGCAGAGGCAGCTTTAGATTTTAAACCTGTTCAATATGGCTCCATAGCACAACTTCAATCAAATAAATATCAGTCACCTTTAAATGTGTGTGGAGATCACCGATGACTGAGCAACTTAGATGATTTAAGTTTTTTTGTAATCAATATCCATGATATCAGCCAAAAAATTTAAAACATTCACTAATTTTGACATTAAAGAAACCACGAGGGGTGTTGCGCACAAGACAGGGAATGCTTACCCTTCGTGAGCACCTGATTCCACTCCTTTTTTGTATAGGAGTTCGTGGAGTCCCAGCTTTTATTCTTTTTGTTTACGTTTTATCTTTTAGCTGGTTTCAAATTTGCGTCATCTCTATGGACTATACAATTTTGATCTCTCACATGGGTATTCTTCACTGGACTAAATATGCCAAATAAATTTTGTCAGGAAAAGGATAAAAAGATAAGTATCATCATTATTATACTCTTAAATTTACAAATTTTTTTCCTAATTCAACAAGAGACATAAAATAATACTGACATTCTGTATTACCAGTATATATCTATGTCTTTGATCTCATTGAAAAAAAAACCATATTTTGTCACAATTACAACTTGTGAATTGTCTGGATACATAAATATCCCAATAGCCAAGAATCATACCAAGTCTTCCACAATTGCCAATCTTTGTTTTTTTTTTTAAATGACCTGCAATGCTGTAGACCTGACAAGCATATTTATTTGAACTCCAGCTGAAGCTATTCAATTATCACATCTTTTCACTCCCAAGTGTGTTGAAGAATAAAAAATTCTAATACATTGTATTTTCTTTGGTAAATGACAATGTTCAATAAGATTTTTAATATTAAATACAAAATAAATCTAGTGTCAAATTTAACACAAGACAAATATTAAGGCATAATTTCACAGGGTTCCATCCAAAGTGTTTGATTAATTTGTTTTTTGTTTTTTTTTATATAATAAAAATAAATAAGATTGTAATTAAAACACATATCTGCTTTTATTCCCACACGTGTCATGGTAAGATTCAGATTTGAATAATTTAATAACTTAGACTTCTACAATTGTTAAGTTTTAGAATTTCAAACACTCATTTAAATACTGAATTTTGAAGCACAAGAACTTATTTTGTACCTCAGAAGTATTTATTATAAATTCAAGTTATATTTTTAGGTTGTGTAAAAGAAGAATCATTGTAGAGGTAACTCCACGATATTTCTGAAATGTGGATTTATATATGAAATGTCTTTGGCTAAAATTCCACTTATTATAATACATTTGTTATGTTAATGGACCTATATACTTTCAGACTAAGACACTATCAATTCTAACTTTGATAAATCCCCCTCAAATTGTTGGAGGTAATATAAAAAGTATAACTTTCTTTCAGCAAAGAACTGAATATTAAATATTCTGATATTAAAGAGGAGAAAATACTTATCTTCAATTCATATGTGCAGTATTTGAATGGATTCGCTCCTGGCATGAAAAATCAATATACCTTGACTACAATGGATACATTTTGGGCTGAATTTAAAACTGAGGCAAAGTGAAACATCAAAGAATGAATCTTTATATACATGACATATAACAAGCCACAGAATTTAAAAATTGTATGAAGTTCAAGATTGGCATTTGAACTAAACTAACCAAAATATAGTTTTTCAGCTTGAACAGACAGAAATGTTAAAGCTAATACATGGAATCTGTTTGGATGATCAATTTATAAATCAAATAGGGTTATAATAGCACATTGTATAAATGAATGACATTTATGTGTTAACTGTTTAAAGAAAGTTTTGCACATAATGAGTTATGGGACGGAATCCTAACCCTTTTGGGAGAGTTTTGGACACACATGACACAGGGTTACGTTATTTTATCTAGTTTTGGCTGATGGATGCTCTTCCCTGTGTTGTCATTTATGCAACTTAAAGCATTTACATCATGGTTAAGGCTGTTTGTTCCATGGAGTCAATTTTTGTACAACAATTGATAAAAGGAATTTGAAGATAACAAAGGGACAGACAAAAATTGTCAAGTCAGAAGACAGACAGGTATCGGGTTCATTCACCCTGATAACATGTTCGCCCTGGGTTCCGACTTCGTTCGCCTGAGTCCGTTCACCCTTCTATATTTAAGTTGTAATAAGAAGGATATTATCAATTTATTGATAGATTTTGATGATGAATAAATAATTGTAAATTTTTTATATTTTTCTTTTGATTGAC
>JAULBM010195878.1:0-17461 GCA_032357055.1 Geukensia granosissima
AACACGGAGTAAAAACTCGCACCTCACTGTAAGTTCAAGACGGCCCCTAGCACCGGTTTGAGCGGAATTCTTTGCTATATGTCGAAGACACTACATCTGTGCATTGAAGAACACATATGCGGGGTAAGGTCAACAAATTACAGAAAACTACGGGCGAAGAAATCTAACAAAATCTGTCATAAGTTGCCCGACATGTTTTATTTCTTTTCTCAAACACGATGCAAAGATCGTCTAGAATATATAGCTCAGCAACTTGTAAGCCCTTTGAATTCCTGGTTTTAAAATGGAGAATCTTCGCTTATGAAAACAGAATGGAAAACCTATTTTGCAGAGATGTTAGATATTTTAAAGAGAACTCGAAAAGTTGAGACAAGAAATGGAGCTTGAATACACATATCTATTTTGAAGTTAAATACGAATTTGCTAAACGTCAAGTGGACAATATTCCAGCCATAATTAGGACAGGAACAAGTTTACAAATAATATATCAGTATGCAGATTTAAACAAGAGTAAGGGTGCAGTTTAGATATGGTCAGATAAAATTTGCAAATCAAGTGTCATTGTCCTACTTGTGTTCATACAACATGTACAATGTACATGAAAATATCCAGAGGCGTAAAATTTTCATGAAAGGTGGAAATCATAATAACATTTGTTTGTACTTATTTCAAATAAATTGGACCTTTAAATTTTCATAAAACATTGATTTTATGTAGTAAAGTTTGCCAGTGGCGATGGTCACTATTAAACCATCACATAAGGTGGTTTCGACATACATTAAAGAGGGATATTGATTTCTGTTAAAGTTCGGCAAAATTTATGTTATATTAAAGTTTTTAATTTTCTACATGGGATTTCATAAGCTTTAGAAATCAACATATCGCAACAAAAATGAATTAATCGGTTACATTATCTACCACTGTTAGAAAGTAATGTGTTTCCGTATATTTTGACAGTGCGATAGCTGGAAGCACTACTTAAAAATAACTTGTTAAGAACAAAACTTTACGACAAGAGAGATGACTTTGATTTTCCGATCGTAAACTTTCCGTTCCTGCCAAGCCACATTTTAGCCGCACCTGCATACGGAGTGTATATTTCTCAGTTAAAACATACTCCAGGTCTTGTGCTTCCTATCAGGTTTTATTTAATTGAGGGTTGCAGCTGACAATAAAGCAACATTTTTGCCGCACCTGCGTACGGAGTGTATATTTCTCAGTTAAGACATACTCTAGGGCTTGTGCTTCCTATCAGGTTTTATTTGATTGAGGGTTGCAGCTGACAATAAAGCTACTCAGCCAAGCTTTCTCAGGGAAATTTTAGATTAATCACTCCGGAAATGATTTATTTGACCGGTACGTTCTATCCATTTCTCAAATTACAATGAATATCTTCCCACTGTCGTGAAAACAATTCCGTTCCTATACCGGTTGTGATTAACACCAATTGTGACTATACATCGGCTTTGTCTACTGTGTAACACGACGGGTGCCACAAGTGGAGCAGGAGTTGCTTACAATTCCGGAGCACCTGAGCTCACCCTGGTTTCTGTATGGCTCGTGTTACTCCAGCTTTAGTTTTCAGTGATTTGTGTTTTATGTTTGTCTTTCCTTTCTTTTTGTTTGCCATGGTCTTGTCTGTCTTCCGACTTAACGATTTCTGTCTGCCCTTTTGGTATCGTCGAATTCCTTTTTTACAATTATGGGTCCAATCTTTACTTACATGTCTGTGCTAATGAATAGTGTCATGATATGGCTGCTATTAAATAAGAGTTTATAATCCAAGTCAGTTGATGTTATGCAGGGTCTAGCGGGTTTTTGAGGCATTGACAGCGATCACAATCTTTTGGTTTCCTATGTATTTTTCTGTTACGGATATACAGGTATACACATGTTCCATTTACAAGCTGTATCATACATTGTTTTCACTTGATTTCCGTGCTTTTGACCACTTTTCTTGGAAGATTTTAGCTTTTCGGTTGACTATGACACTACAACGTTCTTTAATTGAATCTTTTAAAGTTTTATTTACCCATAAAAATATCGCACCAGTATTATCCTGGAAGATTATCTAGTTTTTGTGGATTTAGTAATGTATTGTGTCACGGACAAACCTCATGTTTTAATGCACTAGTGCGTATTGTCCATTTATGATTGCTTTTGTCTTACTTACCTTCTATTTTTTGGATTACCATTTGCTTGATACCTCCGTAAGGTAACGGAAGTCATCAAAATCAATGATTTGTCATGGTTTCATGTTTGGTATGTGACACATCAAGGATAGTTCTGCACCGTGTGCTTTTCTTACCCTGAACTTGAGAAGGAAACAAATAGCCTAATTGAAGACCTAAGTCTTCATATGTTTCTAGCCTTTTCTTTACGCACCATGGATTTTATATCTAGTTTAAATGTCTTGTTGAGGTTATGAAATTGATGACAGTGATTGGAAGTACCTCAAACTTTGTTATTTATGTGACAACGAACCAGAAACTTCAACATATAACCAGAAAACGGCTAAAATGTTAACGATAACAGAAGAGAACCAGAAACTTCAACATATAACCAGAAAACGGCTAAAATGGTAACGATAACGGAAGAGAACCAGAAACTTCAACATATAACCAGAAAACGGCTAAAATGTTAACGATAACGGAAGAAAACATTTCAATAGTAATTACAAAGTAAATAACACAAGAAAAAGTGCTTTTTAATATAGATTCTTCAATATATCAGGCATTTGTAAACTTCCATCTCGTAAAGAGATTAAGAATTATTTACGAATACAATTTTTATAGCTGTTTCCCTTTTTGTCCCACGTAGCAACGCGGTGCGAGGGATATAGTAATGCCTGGTGTCTGTCTGTCCGTCCGCATTGTAACGCTCTAGCATATTTATTTCTCATACGATTTGGATCATATTTATACAGTAGCTATTACTCAATAATATCTCAAGAGAATTTGACGATGAGTCCTGGTCGAATATTTTTGTTGGATTTAAGCCCCTTAGTTTTTTAGACAATTGACAAAATATCCTTGTAAGCGTTCTGCCAAATTTATTTCTCATCTGATTTGGATAATATTTTACAGTAGCTTTAACTTAATGATACCTCAAGGAACATCGAAGATGAGTCAGGGTCGAATATTTTTGTAGGAGTTATGCACCTTAATCACTTAGAAAGTGCTCTAGCAAATTTAATTTTCATCTTATTTGGATAATATTTCTACATTAGCTTTAAATCAATTATACCCCAAGATAGTTCGAAGATTAGTCCTGGTCTAATATTTGTGTTGGAGTTATGCCACTTAATCACTTAGAAAATCGACAAAATATACTTGTAAGCGCTCTAGCAAATTTATTTCTTATGCTTTCTTACTGAATGAAATTTTATGTGGAGTGAATATACTTAGGATATTCCTACTCAAGGGTTTTTCTTTGCTGATCGTGAAAAGTCCCCATGGAAATATACCCAGAGTTATTAAAACCTGACAGGTAGTCAAGTCAAAATAGACTTTCACCTTGAACAAATTGCAACAGAAGAAATTTTAGTCTATATCTATAATATTATATACAAATAAGACACAGAAAAAAGTCCCCAAAATTCTAACTTGTGGAAAAGCTTGAAATCGGAATTTCAATTTTCCCATATATTTTCAATGGAACAGGGGAGATAACTCTTACAAAAGCGTGCTGTTTTGTAATTTTTTGGGGTCAATTTTCTCTGATTGTGTGTAAATTATGGTACTTTGATGGAATCAATAGTACTTATATGACTCTTTGTCACACTCAGATTATAACGACGTGTAGATTTCCATTTGTATTTTATTAATAAGTTATTTATTTGAGAAAATGCTTTTTTTAACATATGGTACTTTCAAAAATAGAATTCATTTAAAGTCTTATCGGGTCAAAATGGATAAAGGTTTATTTGATAATTACTAAATGCAGGCTGTATCTTGAAAATAGATATCAGAACTTGACTATAATTGTTTGAATTTTCTTAATAAACACAAAACAATTTTGGTCATAGTTTTTAACAAACAAAATGTAATTAAGATTTTTATAAAAATTTAAATGATTTTCCAAGAGTTTTTACAGAGTTATTTCCCTTTTTTGATGCAAAGTCCATAGGAAATTTCTTTTGGCTCTAATTCATTTTACCTTGATTTTTTTTAATGGGAATTTTTATTCTGGTGAATCTTCAAACCTTTGTGTAAACAAAAATGTGTTAATTTCTTCTGTTACAATTAGTTCGAGGTTAAGGTCAAATTTTTGCTAGGTTGACTGGACTAATGGCAAATTGTTATGTTGCGTGAAAAATTGTCTCATGGTTTTCATAACGTCATGTATTATTTGTGTTTACAAAAGTTTTAAAGGCTAAAGATGTTTAATTGAAGATGAAAACAAGAAAAAGAATGTTAAGAGGAGAAATGCTTAATTTCTTATTATGGGCTTACAAGTTTAGTGTAGAATACCCGTGCGAGAGATCCGAAGTGCTCAGTCAAACAAGTCGAGACAATAACTCGAAAGAAAACAAAAGTGAAAACGGAAACAAAAAGAACAAAGTCTTGGACTCCATAAACTCCTTTACAAAACATGAGAAGGGTCGGGTGTTCCGGAAGGTTTATGCTGCTTTTGACCCTACCACCCGTCGACGAATCCCACATATTAAGTCCGGGTTAACGTTATTGTTGAATTACCGGTAACAGTAAATCCTCAATATTTTAAACGGGCATGGAGACAGATGAAGCAGGCATATTGCCACATAAATACGGGAAAGTTAAATATAGAACAGTTAAAATCATCCGTTTGTCCTGAATCTTAGAAACAGAAAAACTTCAAACAGTTTACTCTCTGCTGCATTTCCTCAAACTTTAAGGCACTGAGAGTATGGAAAGATGTAGAACGGCAATCAAAGCGCTGTTCTTTTGCTTGGGATTTATTTGTATATATGAGATTTTTGTGACCGTATCCTTTCTTTCTGTCCAGCAGTTGTCCTCACCGCTGGATTTGGCTTGCCATTTGGATTTGGGTATTTGGAACTCGGACGTCCTGTTTTGGTTTCAATGCTAAAAATGAGCGGTTACTATTTGAAATGTATGTGTTCTCTTCGTCAAGATGATTATTTGGTTAATGCAAGGGAAATAGTGAAATTCGTCATGCTTTTCGGTACTTTTAGAAACCCTTTTATGTTTGTGAAAGCAAATGTAAGAACAAAAACGATTGATAAAAAGTCAAATATATATAAAGAATAAGATTTGACAGCTAGATAGCCTTGCTTCAAAGTTAGACACATAATGCGATCAACAGCCCACTACTAATCTAGAGCATCAATGCATTTATTGGCATTTTTGTTTTGGGGTCAAACTCAAATGAAAGGGGAAGAAACAAGAAGATATTTTGAAAGTAAACTTTATTGTAAAAAAGATTTACTAAAAGATCAATTATAACATATAAAATAATTAGAAAGCTGTAACAGTAAGAACACATATACAAGATTCTTTGGTGGTATAACAAAACCAACATTTGTTGTACAGCAGTTAAACCTCATGGTTTTTAATTTTAATTATTATAATAAACTTAAAGATCTAGTGGTGATAATCTTTAACTAATTTTATGAAGTCTGATGTTTGCTAGATTTATTCAAATGTTTACTAGATGAAGTCTGATGTTTGATACTATAGATTTATGCAAATGAAGCCGGCTTATATGTTATCTATTGATTAAATCTTTCCAATAAAAATTGAAAAATAAATGTGGGATTTCACCCAGAGTGTTCATACTTAATTTAGACAACGTAGAAACTATCCGGACTAGGAGATCATCAACAAAAAGGTTAATGGATCTCGGCATTACTAGCTAGTGGTGGCTGCCTTTATTTAATAATTGATTGTTCAACAGATATCTAAGTAATGCTATGAAATCATTCCTAATAAATATAACATTATTTTCTTTTAAATACTGCAAGTTCGATTTGCAGTAGTTTTTAACATTACAATTAGGCATCATTTAAATAATACTCAAATGCAAAATTATATAAAAAAAAAAATGATTTGGTGAATATACTTGATCTGTCTATGATACAGCTGTAATACAAATGAATTTATAAATGACTTGTCCTGATTCAGAACAAAGATATTTAAAAAGAAGGCACGAAAGACTTATTTGCAGCAATTTCTGTCTTAAATCTTCGTTAGTATAGGTTGACATAACTATTCTTTAAAAGTCAAAATTGAATAATATGAACTCAAACAATTTAAACACAACGGTCAAAACAAATATAAGGAATTCTGGCCAGATGAACATTAGTTTTATTGTGAGAACATCTCTAGACTAAACTTCCCCTAAAATCATCAATATTTGTTCCTTGAAGACTAAAATGTCAAGAAAAATAAAGATTAATTTTCAGTCAAGTTTTAGGTCTGATATAATATATCTTGACTTGAGGGTCCCTCAAAACAAACTAAAAGCAATAAAATTGTTTCTTTTAAATGTGATCTTTAAAGATACCTCATTTAACCATTTGTACTTTTCATACTGTTATTGAATGTTATTTGGTTACATTCAGGATTATTTCGCACACCTTCTGATGTCCTTAGACCTCGCACTCCAATGAAATAACGAATACTGGTGAGCTCAGCTGACGGCTTAGGCATTAAGAAATATTTATTGTTTGTCTGGATAACACTGAATATTCAAAGCACAGTTTCATAATAAAAATAAATTTAGAATTATTATAATCTAATCTGGAACAATGTCGCTGTTTTACACAAAAACAAGTAAATTCACAAAGGCTCCTTCATTTTAGATTGGAAAAAGTTTTGATGGAATCTATAATATATATGTCCATTACAAGATGAATTTATTCTACATGATGAATAACTATTTAATGGATGGATTGTGCTAAGCTCTCTAGCTCTCTCTTCCTATAGCCACACATAAGCAGAAGGACATCATAACACACAGCAACTGAAAATAAGGAATATATTGAAATTACATTTACAAATTAACAACAATCAAGTCAAAATCCTCTACTTAGGTTGCAAGAAATCACAAACAATGCATGTGAATAAAAGCGTTAAGGTAAACAATATCTAAATACATATTTTACAACGGGACAACAGTTAAAAATGTTATACGATGCTATCGTGTCCAACAGCTACACACAAACAGAAGGCAAGAATTACACACAGTAACTGAAAAACAAATATCATTTTATTAGATTGAGAACAAAATAAAAGCTCAAGAGGTAATAGTCTTAAGGAAAGTATGAAAACACTAAAACTAACAACAAATGATATAAAAGGCATGCAAACAGTAAGAAAGCTGAATATACATAAAATTAGAAATAAATAATGTAAAAGTGTGAGGTAATGACAACTTTGTTTATAACCTTTTCACGGGACTGGCTGACCCTATTTTTGAGAAAATGAAATAAAAATAAAAGTGGTGATCCTTTTATTTTTTATTTTCAATGTTTACCATATTTTTCCAACTTTTACAAAAATAAAATCGTGTTCATAATCAAAGCAAATTAATTAAGAAAATGCGTGATTTTCGAAAAATATTCCAAGATTATCACTTAATAAATTGAATAAATGAAAATATAAGGTATCTTGTGTTCAACACCCTTCTTAACTAGTTGCATCTAACTGGTTATGGCTTTGCAACGTCATAAGGATGAAAAAGCTTTATTGGCCCTGAGGTCCAAATGCTGAAGGTAGGACAGTAGACGCACATAATTTTCTTCAAAACTACTGCATACCACGGCAATACATAAACAACCAGTTCATGACATTCATATTAGAAACATGCACTCAAACATGCAAAGGGCGACAAAAAAATTACAATTCATTAAACATGTATCAAATAAAAAACTGCTGTGCTAATATTCCTTTTACACACATGGTGATTGTCGACAGACACTTAGAGAATTAGAAACACATCCAATTTCTCAGCGATATCTGTAAGGCTAGAAAAAAATTCACGGCTTTGTAAATGTAAATTTGTCGGAATTTATTATTATAAAAAGACTTTAACTCATAATTCCGTAACTGTCAAAATCAAATATTATTTTAGTCCTATTCCTGAGCGACATTTTTTACTAAACCCGCGTTTAGTGTCTCTTTGTATACGTCTTTGTAATTAATTGACGTCGGTCTATAGCTGTCAAAATGGTATACCGTCTTAGCAACTGTTTAATTTATACGTACCCTGTTCTTGTTCTATATTGTTAAATCAGTTTATAACTTGTACTTGAAATGTGAACATGTAAGTAAATCTGTAATTAACTATACTTCTACTTGCCATTTTGGCAGAATGAAACAACTATATACAGTGTCACTAATAGAGCGACAACAACCGGAGAGAACCTCAGCAACCTCAATCAGTGCTCTACTAGGACGAATTCCAGCAAAAAAAGACAAATTAAGGATTATAAACGGACTTAAAATAGAAAAGTTTATTAGGCCAAAAAAAAAATATGTGTGTTTACTGTACCCTGCTGAAAAAAATTAGGGTCGGTAGGTCGATTTTTTTTTTCATACAGTAGGCCTATATCTATTTATTTCATGTATTTAATGTTTAGCTTATTACATTCCTACTGTAGACTACAATACTAACTGGAACAATAAAAACCTGTCTCGGCGGCCACCATGTTTGTTTTGGTTTAAAATGATAATAGACAAAACCAAGCTACTTTGAATTAAGAGGGAGAAGTAATTTCTTCTTCACAGACTGAGAGGGAGAAGTGGGGTGATATTGAAGTGGTGGGAGTTTAGGGAGAAGTGAAAAAAAAACTTCTGCGCTATATGACGCTTTTATAAAAGTTTACTTTCATAATATGAAAGCATTATAACATATAAAAAATACATGGACTAGTGTGGGTTTATAAAAAAATCTTAATTTGATCCGTTGCAGTATTGAAGAGCTTAAGTTATTTTGGGAAAAAATAATAATCTTTTTAGGTAATTATATTCTTTTGTTGCAAACAAGCTGGAATAAAAGCTATATTTATCACTTTTCCAAGCATTTTGAATAAAAATAAATTAAAAAATATACTATATTTTATTTTAAATGTATTTATTATAGCTGGTAAACCTTAGTTTTATTTAAAATTTAAATAATTTAAAATTAAAAAACAAAATCTCAATCTTGCAATTCTTGAAAAATTGTTTGAAAACAAGATGTTTTTTAAAAGAAAAGGAATCAAAAATAAAAGAGATATTTATTTTATTATTACCCTAAACTTCATTCAATCAAATGTCGGTACTTTTTTCCTGTACTGTATTAACTGTTCACCTTTGAATGTTAAGAAACTGTCATGTGTATATGGCAGAAGAAATCGGCTGTGTTGTTTGAACTAAGTTTTCAATATCATAACACCAAGTTGAAACAAACAAAATTGGTGAAAAATGAAAACGTAAGATTAGCCAAAAAAACAGATCGAAGCAGTTAAGATTGGTCCGTTTTCACTAATCACCGGTAAGTAGCGGTTGTTCCCCTTGATATATAAATATGGCAGTTTCATCTTTTCGGCCCGTTTAATCAGAATTACTCTTCTTTATCAACTGTCCAGGCAGATATTTCACTAAAATAAATGGAAACTGACAATATTGGACACCCGAATGTAAAGAATTTTTCTCCTTGACATCGTGAGATATACAGCGTGACAAGAAGCATTTCACAAATGCAGAGCGAGTCCTCGAAATTATTTAGAGCGACTTAAACTTTGCCCTGAGAGAATTGTAGAGCGAAGTGAAGGTCCAAAAGGCAACTTCTTTGCCCACTTCGCCCTGCAGCGTGAGCCCTGAATGCGGACGGAGCGGAAATTCCAGATTTTTTTTTTCTCAGATTTTCAAATAAAAATGTTTAGGGTCGGGGCCTAAAATTAGGGTCGGTTGGGGTACCATAAACACATATATTTTTTTTTTTTGGCCTAAGTTAAAACTGACAACAAAACTTCCAACTTCTAATACTGTAATCAGGTGTAGATAATTCACAGTTGTAAAATATTTTGTTATTGAATAAGGCTAGTGAAAACATAGTTCTCTTGTGTCAATACTGGCAAAACAATAACTATTTCTGATAGACAAAGTTGAATTCAGGGTGATGAAAACTGGATATAATTCAACAGTAACTTTCTTTTAACACCATCTAAGATAGAGATAAATAGGCAATCTGACAACTTGGAAAAATAACCAAACTTCCTGCGAGGGTATTTTTTAAACTGTATGTAAGATCAAATTGTGTACCCTACCAATAAAGGTATCCTATCATATTTTTGGTAAACTATCTATGTATTAACAGTGAAAACACACACATAAAAGATGAACTTCTGTTACTTATTCCCTATCATGTGAAATGTTATCATTATATAGCAGATCCTTATAGATTAAGTCTACAGTGTGGATATTGTTGCTTAATTATTTCGCGTGCATCTTATTGTGTATACTGGTTTTTAATGACAGTTAAGTGTAAGTATAACTTTTATTCACATGGTTTAACATACTAAATACTTTGAAATTTTATCTTTACCTGTCGTAACAATCTCCTTTCCTTCCAATAGGAACATCAAAATCTACTTTGTCATAGGCATCATAAGGCTGTGTCTTCCTCAAATCCCACTCAATACCAGATCCTCTTAACATCACACCACTAACATAAATTTCATTTTAAAATACAGTATTCATTTAGATTGATGTCATTCACTTATCCTTTCTAATTTTACTGTTACATTTTAATACATAGATTACATATACATGTGAAACAATTCATTTTCAAAAAAATTCAAAAGCTGAAAAAGGCCACATGTCATTAAAATGTTAATATACAGATAAATAGCTCCTCTCACAGGATTAATGAGATGCAATACAGAACCAAGAATTAATTAAGGTATCAAATGTTTCAGACTATAAAATGCATTTTTCCTATAAAAAAATGTGGACACAATATATGTCCTGGCTGCTTCTACAGCTGGATGGCACAGAAAGGGCACTTAATGTGTAAGGGTTTGGGCAATACCCAATACTAGGTATAAAATGACAAGACAAATTCTGAATGAAATTTGGTTCAACATTAAGAAATGTCAATGATATTTGGTGTGAAGCATTATCAGGCCGAGTTGTACCATGTCCCTTTTTTTATCAATCTAACATACACAAGAGAAGATATTGATACAAATTTTATAGCATGGAAATTCAATCAACGTGTCAGTAAAGTGTAAGTGGACACTTGTTAGACCTGTGAAGGGGAGACTCTGTACAACCGTATAATAATGCTTCAGACATGTCAGACTAAATATCAAATGCAATCAGCAATCATACATGAGTGAGGTAACAGGGTCAAAAGATACACTGGGTTTTTGGCTGTGCCACCACCAATTATCAAGGTATACAGGACTGCTGGATCATGGTAAAACAAGTTATACTGAAAGCAAAACTCACAAAAAAATACCCTAGTCCCTGGATTATCTGCAATTGCAATGAGCCAAGATAAATTTCCTTCCCATATGCATATCTACAAATTGTGTCTTATGTTCATGTAAAGATTCATTAAAATCTATTGAATGGTAAAGGAAGGAATGCTAACAATGTATGTAGACAGATAGGATGATTCCTTATTACCCTTCAAGTTTGTTTGTGGGTTTTAAGAAATTGTTGATGCCACCACCATTGTCAGAAACAGTGTTCATTCCCCCAGTTTTGTCAGAGACAAGACAATGCATGTTTTTTCATGTGATAATCCTTAGAAATTAAATGACTTTAGATTCTTAACTGTCAATCCTTCTTGTTATGGTGTGCTTGCTTCAGTTTTATAAAACATTTCAGTTTGAGGATTTCCTAAACTCAAAACTGACCAATCAAATGAGAGCATTTACTATTTCAGGAAAAACTCAAAGATTTGAGGTAAATCTCTATTTGAGATATTTTATGAAACTGAAGCCTGAAGTCACATGACATTATCTCCATATCAAACATTCTTTTTATATTTGGAAATCACCAGTTAGACATATTGTCCTGGTGGAATTTAAATGTACATAAGCATACCAAAATTCTCAATATTTGTTCAACATAGGTGATTTTCTAGTTAGAAACCCCTGGGTTGATGCCTCTGCTGGTGGACCAGAGGTCCTGAGGCTGTCAGACTTGTTTGACATGAAATTTATCAAACAATGTTTTACAGAAATTTTCTGCGTTTGTTAAATTCATTAGACAATGAAAAGACAGAAAAGTCTCGAAAAGTATTGCACTAAGGAGTTGTCCCTGCCATCAGATTTGGCTTCCCATTTTTGAGTGCTTCCTTTGCTATGTTTGGATCTATGACTTCCTATGTTTTGGTTCTAATGCTACTGATGAGAGGTTACTCTTTAAAATGTATAAATAGCATACCAAAATCCTCCTTATTAATTCAACATTTATAATTTTGTACTTTTATAGTCAGAAAAAAATGCTGTAAGCTAAAAGCTCAAGCCATAACTTAATTTTCAGTGGGTTCTGTGTCTACTTAGCTTAAGCCACAAATGACAGCATCCTCAGTGAACTGTGTGTACTACCTGAATTCATATTAAAGAGCATCTTCCGTTAATTGTATATGTCTACTCTGCTGAAGTCATGATTGAGAGCATCAAGAGTGGATTTTGTGTCTACCTACTTAAACCATAACTGAGATTGTTCCTACCTAATTAAGCCATAACAGAGAGCACCTGAAGTGAATTGTGTGTCTACCTACCTGAAGCCATAATTGAGAGCATCTTCAGCTGAGACAACCCCTACATCTATTGTTCTTTGTTTCCAGATTGGATTGTTTGTCAATAGATGATCTGTTTCATCAATACGTTGCCCAAACTGTTCAATAAACTGGTAGATATCGTCCATCAAACCTAGTGGCATGTCCTGAGAATAAAAATAATGGCTTAGTTTTGCAATTAAAAATCACATTTCAAGAGTTTGGGTCAGTTTCTTCAAAAGCTTAATTTCTAAGACATTTTGCATGTTTCAATATAATTTTTCTTAATTAAAAACAATAACATTTTTTTCTTGGAAAATGGGAAATGATGATGAGAAACCCAATAATTAAACTTAAGATTTGAATTAACTTTTAATAAGCAAAAGCATGCTATGAATTTGCATAACTCACAATATTTTCTTAAATTAACAGTAACCATGGTATCCAAGCCAACAATTTTTGCTTCACTAGAAGTAAACTCTATACTAACCTGTGAAACACCTCCTGGTCTGACGTAAGCTGCATGCATGCGAGCTCCTGAAACTCTCTCATAAAACTCCATCAGTTTTTCTCTTTCTTCAAACAACCAGAAGAAAGGAGTCATACCTCCAATATCTAGTGCATGTGTACCGACAGACATAATATGGTTTAAAATTCTTGTAATTTCTCCAAATAAAGCTGAAAAAGTCAAATTATTTAATGAAAATGAGTATACTTTTTTCATCAGAAGGGACTGTGCATTTTGGATCTCTTAGATGGGTATATTACATTAGACATAGATAACAATCTTAATGTTATAATTACTGTAGGGCTGCAGTCCATGAAAGTAGGAGAAGAAATATATCATAGCCTCAAATGTTGACCTTTGAAAATGGTTTTAAGACTCTCACTCCCATCTGTGGCTGCAGTATAAAGATCCTCCTTCAAATCACAAATAGTTAAGATACACTGATACGTCATGTAGGTACTACAGTAAATCAGGAAACAAGTCCTGACAGAGGTAAAAAATAGGGTCATAAATTGTGCTCTGTGACTGTGATTTAATTTCATATGGTCTCACTTTTTGGTTACTCCTAGATGAGAATAATACCTGCAAATATTCAATTGCCAGGATGACAAAAGATGGCCAGAGATGTAGAAGTTGAGCCATTCATTATTAGGCAATATTTGAAGGGGAAATTTCAAATGCCAAAACATTTCTTGATTAGTACAGAATGTTATATCAAAATATATTCATTTTAAACTTAATTGAATGTACCACATGACTCATGTAGTGTTCTAGCTGTGAAAATTTGTTTCAATTTTTCTGGATTTTTGGAAAACGTTGAAATAAACAAAAATGAAATGAACATGCCTTCCATAGGGATCAGCAAAGTCACGAAGGTGACCATAAAATCAAAGGAGTGACAATTTCAACCTTAATTGCATGTATCCTTATTGTAGTAATTTAAATGACAACATCTGTGATATCTACTGATTTTATTATATGGATAAATTCATGATAACTGGTGCTCTTTAGCACATTGAATTAATCAGAACTCATTTTATCATTATTCACTTCACACAATTGACAACTAAGTTGTCATTCTGATGGCCAGTTTGGTTTGCCAAACCTATTTTTTTTAACCATTCATTTATCCTTTTTTTTAGGTGTGACTTATTTTATAGGTAATGTATTTTTCTCAAAACTTGAGCTATCTCCTGCATTGGATTTTTTTCTTTAAGCTTGATGTATTCCTAGATTATAGCATTATTTATAATAATGATATCACAAGGCTTGCACTTCAAACTTTGAAAATTTAACTAAATGTATTGCCAGTAGTAAAATTCTGATATTGAAGCAGAAGGAAAATCTGTATTCAAAATGTTAAAAAAATTGTAAAGATATTTTTTCAGTTAACTAAACATAAGCTACTGAATCATAATTTTTTTTTAAAGTTGTGGAACGAATAACAATAAAAGACTATATAAACAATTACAACCACTGGACTACAGGTTCCTTAGGGATGGGCAGATTAAGTATGATGCAGGGTCTATCCAGTTTGTAAGCATTCAACCCTCCCCGAATTTTTTGCGTTAATTTTGTCTCTGCACCAACATTCAAATACAGCTGTGTATTAATCTATTCTGTCATAAAATTTACTGTTTGTGATTATGTAGTCTTACTTCGTATCCATTTTGCCCTTTCTGGGACCTCAATGTTGAGAAGTTTTTCTACAGCTAATGAGTATGCCTGTTCATTACACATCATAGATACATAGTCCAGTCTGTCAAAATATGGTAAAGCCTGCAAATACAAAGAAATAATGTTTTACTCAAAAAACCTTTCATTCTGTGGTCTGTTCTACAATCACTGCAAACACTGACCTTATAAAATGTTATACCATAATTCAAAATGTGACCATAAATTACAAATTTGCAATCCTTTAAATCAGGGGTTTCTTTTAAAGCATCAAATTTTAGAAATGCCTTTTCAGATTATGATATAAATTTGACTTACAGAATAATAATGTGGTTAGACACAGATAGTTTTTCAAATACCTCAGTTTATAGGAGATATTTTTTAATAAGTAAGAGCAATGAACTTTATCATTGGTTTACAGAACAATGTATGGGATAGAGATGTGAATCACTTTATTTAACTCACATGTGGGTGATGGATTTTTAAAAAATATTTCAAGTTATAATAGATATTTTATTTATTATTTATTGTATTGATGGTGAGTCATAAGTTTATTCCAAACTATTCACTTTTTCTGAAAAATAGCTGCACATAACCTCCATTCCTATTACTTGCTACTAGCTATAGGGTAGTAATATATATCAATTTTGTACCTGTGTATATGTTTTGTATTCAATTAGTTTTTCTGTGCCTCTGTGTAAAAGTCCTATATGAGGATCAGCTCGCTCAATGGTCTGAAAAATAAATACACAAATTAGCCCACAATACATCAATTTCATGTACAAAAAATGAGGACTTCCTGTCAATAGTATAAAAATAGCTACCTTGAATTTCTGAGGGGCCAATCAAGAAATAAATCTGATTAATTTTATCATGTTTATTGTTATAATAAAAATACTGTCAAACCTGCTGATGCGGTCACCTTGATTAAGCAATAACCTGGTTTTAACAGCCACATTTCAATATCTCTTTGCTAAATATTTCAGTCAAATAGAACCTTGAATAAACAGCCAACTGTCTTTAGCAGCCAATTTTACATCTTCCCTTTGGTGACCTTTAAATGCAGGTTTTTCTGTATATAAATTACATGCCAAGGAAAGAGCACCCCATCTCAACAGTTCCAAGTCTTCTCAAATCATTAAAACAATGCAATATCACATTCCTTGTTGGGACCTCTAACTCAAATCAAGAGATTTGATGCATTTTAGAAATGATAACAGGCTGAGATTGGATAAACACAGATCTTTCATAACATCACTAACATGACTGAGATGTAACCATACAATTTACCATTTTCTAAAACATAAATGCTTTTCTTTTGAAATTTGTGTCTTTATTTTTTTTTTGTTTCTTTATCCCTGGAAAACATTTCTACCTACAAAATCAAATTGACCTAGAAATGGTAGAGTTTGATAAAGTCTAGTTTTATTTAACATTATTCATAATAAAATAAATAATTGTAAGTCAACAATATGTTTTTTTACCTCACCATCCATAACCAGAATTAAGCGTAACACACCATGAGCAGCTGGGTGCTGGGGTCCAAAGTTCATTGTCACATTTTGTACGACTTTTTCTATAGGCTTATCTAACACTGAAATATAAAAATATGAAAATCTATTTTTCCAACTGAGGAAGAATCAATAATACAATCATTTCTTTTAACATCTAATTATTTTCATGCCCCCCTCTCCCTTATGAATATCAAATGGTGCCTCCCTGTTTTTAGTCACAACATTTTAGACTGTGACAGCTTCAGTCTATATATAGTAATGAGTACCACAGTCTCATGTTTTTGTGGGAAATGCAATAAATATGTATCAATATTGTAGTTTGGTTCCAGTAGGGTGTTTATGACATTTTTAATTTTGTTTTTGTCTGTACTGAAGCTGCTATCTGAGTACATTTTAACTTTTATAAAGCTTCAGTTTGTAGAAATAAGAATCAAATCTGTAACAGAACAGAACCTACAGCAGAACTCACATAGGGATATTTTAGATTTATAAAATTATGTTAAGTTATTAAAGAAATCACAATTTGATATTTCAAAGCATATTTAATACCCTATTTGTTATCATGTTATAATGGACTGATTCAGAAATTCAACTTCCGTCGTCGTAAATGACATCTTGACCAATCAAAGCAACCAGAGCAATTATGTTCCCAGAATTCCGTTGCATTTCTGAAACCGTCCATTGCTGCCAATCATTGGTTCAGAAGTAAAATGTTCTAAAAAATTTTAGTATGCAAATTTACCAGAATAGACAGATTGCCAGTTAGTGCTTTTTCCCGCAAAAACTTGACATCACTATACAAAATTTGAATGTCGCAATTTAAAATAACATTATTCACACAGATTGACCTGATGTCATTCCGACAAGTTAATTCATGAAATTGAATGTGAAATAGGTCTTTAGATTGTACATGTTTAAAGTTTTGTTACCTGTATATAGACAGGGCTCGACAATAACGTTTGTCTGATTGTCCGGGACAAGTGCAAAACACTTTCGGGCAAGTTAATTCCATCTGCCACTTGTCCGACCGGACAAGTGAGAA
>JAULBM010195988.1:0-14966 GCA_032357055.1 Geukensia granosissima
CCTCCCCCTCAACTCCCGGTTCCCTACCCCCTAACTCCCGGTTCCCGTCCCCCCGTCTCCCGGGCTCCCGCCCCCCTGTCCACCCCCTCTGATTAGTCGATATCGAGAACCCACCAAACTTAAACTTGTTTTAAAGTCAGAGACTGTTCCTGTATACATAGTTAGCCATTGTTTGCCATTTGAGTCGTGTACTTTTAAGATAAATAATGACGTGAATTGTACCTGAAAACGACCATTTGCAAGAGTTAAAGTTCTTGATTTAGTTTATTTCTGTGAGAATGTATGTATGATTTTCGAAAAAGTTAAAGCCTTGACCGAGAACGAGAAACAGCTGTAATCGTGTTATAATATGATGCATGAAGTCTGAAAAATCAACTACAGTTTGGAGGGTTTAACCACAACATTTATTATTCACCAATGATATTGAATAAAGTTTATGAAGACTGGAATATGGAAGATTTACTGTTTTTTTTATTTGATCGAACACTTCCCCGTCACGGTTGTCATATACCATCCATTGATAACTTTATAAATGATATCAACAGGCACTTCAAATATTCAAATTTCAAATTAATAAACATGCCACAACATTTGTTCAAGTCAGCAAACAAACACTTCACAACATGTAAATTTCAAGTCAAAAGAAACCCTATATTGTTCGTCAACAAAAATTCATCGACATTGATATGTGCCGCTTGTGTTAAAAATATAATAAAGGAGATATTGTCAAAATACTGGACTTTCTGATTGACAACAAGGTGTCCTAGTTTTTCAACAGACAGTTGGCATTTCAATTGGCACAAATTGTGCGCCCCAACTAGCCGACTTGTTTTAGTACTCGTATGAAACAGAGTTCGTTCAGGGGCTTCAGCGGAATGGCAAAAGAAATTGGCCAGATCGTTTAATTTTACTTTTCGCTATATCGATGATGTTTTGTCATTGAATAATCCTAAGTTCAGTGAACATCTCGACCAAATATATCACAGCAAACTAGAAAAAAAATGAGACCACAGACTTAAAAAATCTGCTTTATACCTGCTCTATGGAAATTGACCATGAGAGTAAACTTGCTTCTAAGATTTACGGCAAACGGGATGACTTCAATTTTCCTATTGTAAACTTTCCATATTTATATGTGGCAATATTCCTGCCTTCCCCTGACTACGGGGTTTATGTTTCGCAGTTGATTCGATACTCTCGTGCCTGCTCCAGGTATCAGGATTTTCTGAAGTGGGCATTGCTGTTATCGAATAAATTACTACAACAATGATACATCCAATCAAGGTTGAAGTCGTCCCTCCTAAAATTTTATGGTCGCCTTCACGAATTGGGTGAACCATATGGTACCAGTAGATCAAAACTAGTTATGGACCTATTACCGGAAATACAAATATAAGTTGACCTCTTCTCGGATTGACGTTATCCCGGATTTGAGATTAAGGATTCCACGACGGGTGTTGCTCGCAAGACAGATTTTACTTACCCTTCATGAGCACCTGATTCCACCCCTGTTTTGTAAAGGACTTCAAAGCTTTTTGTTTGCGTTTTGTCTTTTGGTTTGTTTCTAGTTTGTCTAGTCTTTTTCACTATGCACTTTTGATCTCTCGCATGGGTATTCTACACTGGACTAAGCCAATACGCTTGTTTCGAATCATTTCTATGCCGTCGACCTGTTCCGCCATATTTGTGTCACTATGACGAAATGTTAGGCAGACAGCTTCCGGTGCTTGTGTTATTTACGTCAGATTTGCTTTTAAATCGTCAGAGAAATTATCTTGAAATTCAAGAACGGAGAAAAGCATTCAGCTTCCGTATTTTAAAAATTGTAAGTTGAGGACCGTGTATACATCACATATCAACTAAAAAAGTGTGGATTATAGTTGCCAGGCATAGAATCGGAAGTGCGATTCCTTTCATTCCAGCGAAGTCACATGGTCTGGGAGACAAAAAAATTAAAAAATGGTGACGGAATAGAAATGATTCGAAACAACCGTATTGAAACTCAACAACATTTATATCCTAAGCCAACAGAAACTTAACGACATTTATATTCAAAGCCAATAGAAACTCAACGACATTTATATTCTAAGCCAACAAAGACTTAATGACATTGAAATATTCTAAGCAAACAGAGACTTAATGACATTGATATATTCTAAGCCAACAGAGACTCAATGACATTGATATATTCTAAGCCAACAGAGAGTTAATTACATTGATATATTCTAAGCCAACAGAGACTTAATGACATTGATATACTCTAAGCCAACAGAGACTTAATGACATTGATATATTCTAAGCCAACAGAGACTTAATGACATTGATATATGCTAAGCCAACAGAGATATATTCTAAGCCAACAGAGACTCAAGGACATTGATATATTCTTAGCCAACAGAGACTTAATGACATTGATATATTCTAAGCCAACAGAGACTTAATGACATTGATATATTCTAAGCCAACAAAGATAGATAATATAAAATGTATAACGAATTACCAATATCAGTTTGATGCACTGTTGATTGACAACTCTTTAACAGTAATGATAGTCAAAATTTTTGAAATCCGTTTAAATTGACAATGACAATTCCAAAGCACAAACACCAAAACCAAAGCAATCTAAATCTAAGCTAACCTCTGCATTAGAAGGAAGAGTCTTAATACGGAAAAATTCAAGGCATTTATGTTATGAATCATTCCAGGAGGTCCCTGATTATTTTGTAGTTTACACTTCATAACACCGTCATCATTCTTTTTTCAATAGACATGGAATATATAAAATGAGCAAGAAAAATAAATTGAATCTTGAAAATGTCACATAATTAAAATTGATAAGCGCTGAATGTTTAAAAACACAACATATTTCTACATGGGATGTTTGATTTTTTACTTGTATTTGCGTGTATATGAAAATGGAAAGATATTAGGGTCAGAGAGACTGCACTCAAACCACGAAAAAAACAGAGGGAATTTAGAAATCTTGAGGTCTCCACAAGGCAAAAGAAATATATTTGGAATATATGCAAGGAAGATATTTTTCACGTCTTGCGGTTGTTTATAACAAAAACTCAAAAGTCCAAATTATCTGCGTGTAAAGCGCTTTTCTGGATTTACCTCCATAAGACACACTAGAGGCAAGAATAGAAAAAAGATTAGTGAAACTTTATGAAATTTCTAGTTATATTCATGGACCAAATCTAATGTACAGTTTATGACGTAAACCACGCCGATGAGCCACAAACTAATATAGCAATCATTGAATTTGACATTTAAATAATGGAAAGAAAAAAAAACACACATGCCAAAACCCGAAAATAAATAAGAGCAAACAACTCAAGTACGGAGGAGACTTTTACGGAGGAGACTTTTACGGAGGAGACGTTTACGGAGGAGACGTTTACGACCTCCACACAGCACAAGACAAAAACTCCGTAATCATTTAAAAAAATTATATAAAATATGTCAGAAAAAACAAATCCACATCCCACACCCAACCATACAACTCACATACAACTGACAAAGCTAACTGCGTGTACAATTTTGATATCTTTAGGTACATGTAGTATTATTATTTTTCGTATAATGTTTTATATTTAGGGCGATTTAGAGCTTTTCACAAAGAGTGTTATTTTACACTTGTTGTAAGCCTTGTGGAGACCTCTACATATAAACAAATTACTGCCGTTTTTTCTTGGGGTTTGAGTGCAGTTTACTGACATTTAGCCAATACTTTCCATAAGAAATTTGTATTTTTGATCCAAATTATCAATAAATCATGAATGGGACGGGCTTCTCTGATCAGTAAAATCGGTGCCCGAGAAATCCAGACTGAGATGATTGTTAATTGGTGGACAAATTAAGAATATTTTTCACTATTAATGAGCAGTTATGTTTTAATCCCCCCATCTGAAGGCCGTTGGTTGAGAATTTTGTCTATCACAAAGGACGCGTCTTTAGGAAGATGCTATTGCATGGTGTTTTTTTTTAATTGAGCAACCTATTTCCTAGCATCGTGGTAGTCGTCTATTTGAACACGCTTCCAAACCAGCGTACACCCCAATTATAACGGATTTTACCTGCTTCCGGGAAAATGTATCTTTCAGAAGGTCATTGACGTTTTACAGTTTTGTAATCGTTTTACTTTTGGATCTTTTTAAGGATACTCTATCACGAAAAATATAATAGGTATCAATCATTATTACGCAACTTGTAATTTATATTTTTTACAATTTGTCAATTTGATATAACGATAAATTGCTGACGCTTTTCGACTATATATACATCAGTTAAAAACAACCATGGTTTATAACTAAGATTATATCGATTAACCTCATTGTTTATAGTTTGATGTTTAGTTTTATATGTATAGTTTGCCATATTGTTTATTTTTGTCGAGATTGCATTTGTCTTGGCCTCCTGTTTTCTTATACTGCCAAACTTTTAAAAATGTTTTATATCTTTATTTGCTAAATAAACGGATCCGTTCTATTCCTTGTACTGGATGTATACTTCCTTTTATCGACATGTCTGACGGGTCGGAACCTTATTGATCTTCGATTGTCTTTTAAGATAGGTAGTTTGATAGATGGGCTTAAAATGATTAAGGCAAGATATGTAGATTTTGTCTACGGCTGCAATATGTTCAAATAATCGTACTATAAATTGGCTCTATTTCAGTTGGTCGAAACAATGTCACCGAAAAGTTATCATATGGACAAATGTCGCCTTGTACTAATATTAATACATTTACCAGATTGTTAAACTTGTGTTTTAAATTTAGACTGTCATTTTCATTATTTGACTAATTTATTGTTACTATTAGTTCCAGATATATATGTTTGAAATTAAATAATGTAAAAACTCAGGCTTTTACATTTAAACCTCAGGGTTTTTGTTGTTTGTGAAATAGTCAGTTAAGTTTGCACAATTTATGTTTTCAAAAGTTCAAAGATACGGAAAGGAAACAGAAGGCTGGAAAAATGGAAAAATTTGTCAATGTGGCAATCCCAGAGAACAAGAAAAAGAGGAAACACGACTCAGACCACAGAAAATCTTTCAAAAACTAAACATATGACTTTGCACGAAGCAAACTCCTCAAACTTTTGAACAACAAAACGATCTCCCGGTGGAGAACTAAATGTTAGTATGCGACTCCACAGGAACAGACCCTTCTTCTTTGGGAAATTGATATTCAGCGTGTCAACCATAAAACGTGTCTCTGTTTGAGGAATGTCTGTGTCAGCTATTAGCTCTGTCGAAAATATCGCTGTATTAAACACCAGCAATCGAACACAGAAGCTTTGAGATGTACGGAATACCCATTTCACAAAATGACAATGGATATTCCCACTATCATGACAACATATCCCTTCCTATACCGGTTGTGACTTATTCGATGGAACACCGGCTTTGTCTACCAAATATTACGACGGGCGCACTAATGCACTAGAGCTGGAACGGCTTATTCATCCGGAGCACCTGAACGCACCCTAGATTTTGTAGGGTTTTTGTTACTCTAGCTTTAGTTTTAGTTTAGTGTTTTGCGTACTATGTTTGTCGTCCATGTCTTATTTTAGGCCATGAACTTGTCTGTCTTCTGATTTAACGATTTCTTTCTGCTCCTTTGGTATCTTCGAATTTTTTCTATGTATACCCATACGTTGGGGCAGCTTGAATGTTACTGATATTGTACAGGAAGTTGACTTTGAAAAGTCTATATTTGTCATAGAGGGTAATCTGTAACCTTTCCAATTGTCTAGTCGTTAAAACGATCAAGTATGAGGCATTAAACCTGAAAATGATTGTTTTGTTATTAATTTCATTTGTTTAGTTGAGGTGAAGATAACCACTAAATTGAGCATTTTATCAGCAAAAGAACATTGACTGTGTCACGGAGATGAAATTAATGATTTGGGCTAGCTTGCTACCTTTTTTTCAGGAATATCCCTTAAAGGGAGTCTGCATTAATTAATTAAAGAAACAAATCTTTAAGTGCCCATTGGAATGCTTATAGTCTCCTCAAGATTGGACTTATCAAATTATGTTGTTAATAAGGAAGTTGATCATATTGATTCTGTATATTTGTATTTTTTACTATGCTTGAAATTGAACAAAATATGCACTGCTTCGATTGACAACTATGTATTTCTATAATAAACAAACAAATTTTAAAATTTACTTTGCATTGCATTCCATAAAAAATAAAACTGTCTTATCTGGCCATAAATGGAGTCGCATAAGACAAGATTGACTGTTTGATATGTAAACGTAAGAAAAAAACTAATATTTTTATTGATAACTTCATTCAATTTCTTGCATCGACTCGGATTGAATCATGCTAAAGTATATGCATACAAGTGTCAACGAGAAAGGTCATTGCATAAAATCATTCGATTGCTTGATTAAAATTCCCGTATTACAATGTAAAATTGAATCTTTTTTTTGTTAAATGGAGTAAAAACATGTATGTTCGATAAAATTGATTCAGATGTAACTGTTGTTATAAAGAACATAAGTTACTTCTAACACTGATCTCATGGGCGTACGAACCGGGGTTATGTCTATTTTTTAAGATGGGGGAGGGAAAAATGTTTTGCCTTCCACACGTATTGTCAAGTATTTTTAGTATTCTTCAGTTTCAACATTATTTTTCGGTTTACAGAGAAAGACCCATTTCAGGCCCAGAAACCTGTCGTTTTTTTAAGAAAACACTAGTTGAGATCAGAGCAATAACTATGTGTTACAGAATAATGAGTATGTGATTCCGCCTTTTTATTTTTGTTTGCTTGTCACATTTAGATGTTTACCCCACTTACTTTCGAAATTAAACCTCTCATCTTAATAAAAATTTGACAAAAGCAGGATGATTGTCACACAGTTATAATATCAGCATTTTAAACCGAAAACCGTATTTAAGTTAAACACTGTAATTCTGAAACAAAAGCTTATAAAAAGGGTTTGCTACATAAAACAATTCTTTGTTTTGCATTTCACTATATAGCTTACCATTATAAATTTAATTAATTCTTTTTTCCAAAAGACCGGATCATTCCCTTTAATTTCTGTAGCATGCTATACGGCATTATAAAAGAACATCGACAAAGTAAACAATTGAACTCGGTGACGAGGGCATATACCTCCGTGCGACTTCTTTAGAATTGATTCGTGTTTTGTTTCCGACGTCCAAGATCTTGTTCCAGAAGTTGTTTACGTCTATGAACCATCTTTCTAGTGTAAAGACAGTAACTTGCATTTGAAACGTTCATTAAATGTGATTACTGTGGGCCGAATTACATGTTTTAGCTATTTTTCTGTAGATTAAAATAAACAGTAAGTATTGAACATAACAGCTCAAATAAACCAGTAATCTTATAATTCTCCTATATTATCCAATTCATTTCAGTCAGTTAAGATCTATTAATTATAGAAAAAAACACTAATATACTAAACGAGTCTAAATTTTGTTCAATAGTTTATTGGAAAGTAAAGAATTAACATCACGAATAGACAAACACCTTTTTTTCGTTTTGTAAGGAAAAACTTTTAATCAATGAAAATAACTTCAAATGGAGTTATGATTAGGAAGCGGATTAGGGGCTATCATAGCGCCAACTAAGGCCAATTTTAATTTTGTAACGGTTATTTAGCCTATGAACTCTTGACCAAAATACTTACAATCGAATGGGTTTAAATTCTTTGACAGTGATTGACTAAAATACAATTTTACCAACAATTCTACAGGTAACAACTAGCTGATTTACCGCTGCAGTCCAAAAGCAAACAGATACCAAAGGCGTTTTCTTATTTTAGAAACGCAGGTATGATACCAACTGCGCTTTACACACAATTGTCCACCATCTTCACAATCATCCAATAGGCACTGTTAATTTTTGTCTGTGGATTAACAGATCGTCCATATTTTTGACAATTCAAACGACTATCAAGTATTCTGATGGATTTCTAAGCTTTAATCGGGCTATCACAATATACGTATGCTGGACCTAAGCACATTGCCTACAAATGTCAAGAATTGCTAACTCTTCACGAGCAACTGGATAATGCGTGGTTTATAAAAAATTTTTTTTTCGTCTTTTCGACTTGACATTTTGGTTTCTCCATTCTCTGATTTATTTCTTTTAGGAATACTAAAAAGGAATTTAATAATCTTAGCTCAAAGCTCACGACTGTTATGTTAACCTGTGACATTTGCTAATATGCTTATTTATAAGACATTTGTTAACGGAAGTCAGTCTTTTATCTAATACGATCTATTTTATTGTTATTAGATTATAACAGTGACCTTTTCTCCACAACATACTTTCCGATTGGAAATATACCCTAGAGTATTATTTCCAGTTCTTATCTAGACTAAGGAATTCACGTCAAAGGAATAGGTTGCACTAGTGTTTTTATCCATCTGGTAGAAATAAACAAGTAATACGGAAACTTTACACCTGGAATAATTCAACGCTTACAAGAGCGTGTGTTTGAATATTCATTCGCTTTAACCTGATATTGAAATAGGCCATTATTTTTTCAAAGCCATTTTGCATCAAAATCAGCCATTTAACAGACATGTTTGATGAAAAATTCGTTTGGAAAAATAAGAAATATATATTCTCTTTGCTTTGTTGAGATGTTGATCGTCACAAGGTTTTTTATTCGTCCTTTCTAAAAATTCAACATTCGTGATGTTCTTTTTTAAAGTAAGAAGTTAAAAAAAATTATGTTCAGTATGCCAAGATTTGTCTTTGAAAACTATTTTACTCCAGAAACAAAAATTAGTTTTGCATAAAAAGATGTATAGTTAGTTTTTAGAAAGAATATGGAATATATGTCAGAAAAACGCAATCAACATCTTTTCTGGATAGTGCAACGCAGAATTTCTCGTAAAGCAAGTTCTTAAAAAAAGTACCATGCACTTTTCTCTTCTACCAAACAGATAATAAAATACCTTATTTTTCGTGCAACGTTTTAATGCTTTTTATTTCACGTGTTGTCGTGCTAAAGGGTTGTTATATGTCGTGTTTCGTGTACCTCAATCAAAATGCAACGTGCAAGCTCAGTCTAATTTTCGGTTTTTCTTGAAGTGACATTTTATTTCTCGTACGTCCGTACACCCCTGTACCACCCTCTACTAAGCGCTTTTCTGAATTAAATTTTCATCAGGTACGCTCGTGACCATATATTGGATAACAGAAAAATACGTGCGGGTCGAAAGCGGTCTGTACAGTTATCAATGGGCATGCCACTTTCCGGAAATGATAAAAAAAAAACAATTATTTGTAGTATGGTCCCTGATTTATTGGCTCGTTATTTTCCGTATCTTTGTTTGACATGAAGCTAATTATAATCTACACAAATGCACAACAGGTGCCTCGGGCGAAACTAAGATTGCTTACTTACCATCCCGAAGCACCTGAACATGCTCCTGTTTTATGAAGGAATTGTCCTTATATTTTCAATTTTGTCGGCTCGCTATTTGGTGATATGATTTCATATCACTTACAAATGTATTCTACTGTAGATACATGCCATTTACAATATTACTTTATCTCTTTACAAGGCTGTCGATACTTCGAAGCGAAAAAATTGTCAAATATCATAATAAAACATTACGATGCAATTACAACGGTAATATTGTTGGTCTGTTGAACAACATTCTGTACATTTATTCATAAGAAGATACCAATGGGAAAGAGAGAACTCGTAAAATCTGAAGACAGAGAAGACCATGGCCAACAAAATGAAATGAAAGACAAACATAGTACACAAAACACTACACTGAAATCTAAAGCTGGAATAACCCGAAGCCTGCAAAAACAACGGTGATTAGAATGTTTTAGATGGATCAGAAATTCTTTCTTACTTAGTGTTACTCGTCATTTAACTCGGTAGTCAAAGCAGGTGTGTAGAAACAATATTTGTAAGTCACACTCGGTATATTAACGGATTCTTTATCTCGATAGTTGGGAGATATTCATTGTCAATTGTGAAATATATATTTTGTACTGGTTAATCAAATCATGACGGCGACCAAAACATTTCCGGAATGATGCATTTAATCTTTCCGACGGAGTAATCAAAATCCATGAGAAAGTAGGTTTGTCATTTGCAATAAAGATTAGAAAAAGTATCATCATCACGTTTTTTGCCTTTATGTACTGTCTTTTGATTCACCATAAAGAGATGTGTTCAAATTTTCATTAAAGAAACGTTTGAAAGACGGTGTATGCATACTTCATCGATCTACATGCATCGGGTATTCCGGTAACAGGTGTATAGCAGACAAAAAGAACCAAAGAGATAAGTAATATTTGTTTAAATGCCCCAAAATAGATAATTTGTCATGAAAAACAGCGGCATTAATGCCCCTCATAGTTAGAGAGAAAACCGTCCATCGAACCATGCATAATGCAGAAAACAAATTAAACATACTGAATCGAAATTTTGGTCAATTGTATAATTACTATGATAGCTGATAAATGACCCTTTGTATTGCAAATAATTTTAGATCTATTTGTAAGCAGTATAGATTAATCTAAAATACAGCAGACTTCGTGAATTAAGTCATTTGGCAAAATGTCAATATTTTTGCACTTTTATGATGCGAAAACAAGTTTGCACTTTAATTTCACTATATGTTTTCTAAAGGATATGCCCTAAGCATTTCTACTGATTAGTGTAAGCGTCACTTGTCTAAAATATATAGTGAAAATTAATCGACATATTAAATATCAATCTATATAAAAATCATGAACAAGGTGAAAAATCCGTAAAAAAGACACAAACTTGAAATGTTTTTTAAGTCAGGGACTGTTCCTTTATACATAACCAGCCATTATTTGCCATTTGGGATGTCTACTTTGGCATTAAAATTACATAGAATGTACACGAAAACGAACATTTGCAAGAGTTATCAGTCTTGATTTAGAAGATTTCTTGGAGATATTAATGTATGATTTTCTCAAAAGTAGAAGCCTTTGCAGAGAAACAGCTGTACTCGTGTTATCATATAAGGTATGAAGTCTGAAAAATCAACTACAGATTGGTTGGGTGTTGTCCATACCATGTATCACTTCACCTTTGATATGGCATGAATTTTATAAAGACTGGTATATGGAAGATATGTTGTTTGGAATTTGATGTAATGTTACGGTTGTCGTATACAATCTATTGATAACTCTATATATGATGTCAACAGAAAATACACAATATTCAAATTTCAAATTAATAAATATGCCACAACATTTGATTTTAAGTCTACAAACAAACACTTCACAACATGTATACTTCAAGTCAAAAGAATCTCTACAATGTCTGTAATGTACGTCCACAAAAATCAAGATTTATATTCTTAGCCAATAGAAACTCAACAACAATGATATTTTACATTGAAAGTCAATACACACTCTGCAAAATTCATATTGTAAGTATAGCAACTCTGCAACATTGATATAACAAGTCATCACTTTATATTCCTAATTACCAAACATGTCAGAGAAACTGCACTCCTACCACGAGAAAACAGACGGTATTTACAAATCTAGAGGTCTCCACCAAACTCCGCACAGTGCCGTTTCCGCTCCGATAATTTTATGACTTAGCTAGGCACTGCACCCAAAGCTCCGAACGCAGAAACTCCCATCGTTCTGTTACACATCAGTAGTGTATATACGTCCAACTAAGGAAATACTTCATCCTCTGTTGCGGAGATTTACTGCACCTAACAAGGAGAATTTGACATAGAGATATTTCTAGATTTTTGACCAAAAATTAAATCCCTCATATTCTACAAATTTTTAGGTTAAACATATTCATAGCGCGGAAAAAATTAAAAATCAACAGTAACCAGTTCATATTTTCTAAAAAAGGTAATTATGTTTCCAAGAGCACTGACAGCGTCATTACTAATGAAAGACCTATCAATTAGGTATCAATAGAATGCTGCAAGCATTACCTTTTGAGTGAGCCTTAAATGTTTATTCTCCTTATTTTGGTAGTAATTGCTTGAACTTTACCCCTGCTCCTAACAAAAATAGACTGGAAGGTAAAAAATAAGCTTTCAATTTTGTTATGTTGTAAATGTTTGCCTCTTTTCAAGAAATTTTCATGAACAATCTTTTGAATGATAAGTTGCGCCAAGATAAGTAAAAAAATCAGCAAATCTTTTTTTGTAGCCAAAATTAAGAAAAATAGGGAATTTTTTTAGATTTCAGATTTTTCCAAATTTAAGCAGTTTACGACAGATTGCTAAAAAAACTACTTAAAAATGTTTTGATGTTAAATTTGATTTGTTACTAGATCAATTATTTTTTTGTTAAGCGAATTAGGTACGATTTGAACAATTTTCCATCTTCAAAATAAAAAAAAGTACCCCTTGCCCTCAAATTTAGCACAAACATTGTATTATTTGCGGATAAGGCTTACACAGGGGTAATAAAATGATGCATTTCGTCTTTAAATTGGCAGAATAAACAATTATTCACTTAAATCTAACGGTTATATTGCCATAGAATCTCTATACATTAAAAGTAGGACGGAAAAATGAAAAATGGGAGATTTCAGAATTATAGAATTTTTACTACTGCATAAAACTCCATCTAGGTAACATTATGCATAATACGAACTTATTATTTCTGTTTTATTTATGTCTGAATAGTACTTTTCGCCATATATGGCAACTATTACTATTAGTGATGAATATTTGATGGGGATTATAGGGAAAATTCCCTCTTTTTATGTCATTTTTAATGAGTCGTTCTGAAGGTGCCTGATTACAGATTTCTTTGACTTTATTTTTAAGATCTGCCATGGTAATCATAAGATAAATCAGATTTATGAAGATTAAATCATGCTTTGACCAAATTATCAACATTTTAAGTGAAAATGGGTGATATTGGTTTCATAGTCTTACCATTATCATCAAAGAGAGATAAAAATTATACTGAAAGCGTTAGATAACAACTATGATTACTGTTTAAATTTTCATATATAGTAAAATAAACCTTTCAAAGGTAATTTGAAGGTTCAAGATATGCTTTAGAAGGAAATCATGATTTCATTCTAATTGAGAAATATTCGAATTTATCCGGAATTTCTGTTTATTTACCCAATAAAGCGCTATATAGATCTTTGATTTTTGATTTTCTAAATGATTTTTAAAAAAGTTGTCCTTTTACTTTCCTTTAAGTTTTATTTATATTTTATTTAATATAAATAAGGAATATTCAATTACAATTAAAGAAAAAAAATTTAAAAAATATTTAAATCCTAAAAAAAATGAATACCAAAAGTGCATGCATCTTTCTATTGATACCAAATTGATAGGTCTTTCATTAGTAATGGCGGTAGCCAAACTTTTCGTGGGAACATCTAAAATTCTTTAGCATAGACCCTAATACATAGAATAGGAACAAAACGTTATGAGCGTAGAAAATATCCCGCAATAATCAAATGGCAACACAAGACATAACCCGAGTTTGTGTTTTCTCAAGGCATTAACAAGGATGGGATACAAATCTTCTTACCTGAATATTATCAAAAAAATACATGAAACCAATCATTAAATACAAAGACAAACTTGTTCTCTTCCGGGCACCGGAGGCTATCTCGTTTTCTTATTCGGGTTCGAATTTAATAAAAACTTAAGTTTTCCGTGTATTGTTCTGTGAACATGTACTGGTATTTGTCTTTAATAAGTTATTTGGCAATCTTCTTGTCTGTGTTTTGACTTAACGATCTCCTTGGGTATCACTTAATTCATGTAATTATTTCATAGGTTTCTGTTGTATTTATGATTTCTAATTTCACATTCACCTTCCACCGAATAACTTTGTTTTGGTTCAACTTGTTCAACTGGATACTTGATCATATATTGGATCAGTTTTATAAACACCTTTAAATGAAATATGCTTCCATCCAAGTGTGACACAAATTTTATCAGTCGGATTTAAAATGATTCATACTGTCATTTCTTTAAAATTTAATGTACAATCTATGGTAGAATTTTTGTGGTTACCATAGCATATTTAAAAATGCTTATGAAATTAAAAAAAAATGGGGTAATTATCAGAGAGAATGCACTCTAACAACGGGAAAACAGAGAAGTTTACAAATCTAGAGGTTTCCACAAGGCGTTCTACAAGAGTGGACTACGCCGGGACTGAATATACATCAGACGATATTACAACGGATATTGAACATACTTCTTATGCTACTGAGAGGTTACTCCGTTGGTTAAGAGTTTGTCTTTCCTATCGATCCAAAGAACGCGTCTTTATGAAGATGCAATTACATGGCTTTTTTTAAATTGAGCAACTATTGCCTGCCATCGTGGTAGTCAAAAATTTAACCATCGCCAATCCAGCACACCCTAATGCTCCTATTATAAGGGATTTTACCTGCTGCTGGTAAAATATATCTTTAAGAAGACGTTTTACATTTGCCAGTTTTGTAACCGCTTTTTAACGATACTCTATTACGAATAACACAATATGAAATCTATCATTATTACGCAACTGCATAGCAATTTATGTTTTTAACAATCTGTTAATATGATATAGCAATAAATTGCTGACGCATTACCACTATATGTACATCGATTTAAATACAGCCAGGGTTAAAACGAACAGCGATACAAACTAGATCTAAGATTCATTATTTATAATTTGATATTCGATGTAAAGTATTCCATCTTATTCATGTTCCCGAGATTGGTTTTGTCTTTGCCTCCAGTTTTTCTTCGCTGAGATAAATGTCTTTTTTTCTGTGGAAGAAATAGAAAAACCTAGTTTTATTTATCATTTGGATTTTGATTTTGAAATAATTATACCCTTTAACATTCATGCACTCGAATTTTACAAATATCCTATTTTCTAATTTTTTTTTTCAGTTTCAAGCATTGGGCAGACAAAAATATAAATAGGCACAAATAGATAGAGGGTGAATCAGTTGTAATTTGG
>JAULBM010196097.1:0-15429 GCA_032357055.1 Geukensia granosissima
ATTGATTTGTTTTATTTAAATGTCTTTGTGGTATTACTTGCAGATATATCTTGATTAGAAAATTATTGTGTCCACACGTTTATAGGGTCAAAGCCGCATATACAGGCGAGACATTTTTGTGTCCACACTTTTCTTGGGTAAGTCACTGTTTGAGATCTTGTTTGGCCAAAAGATTTTACATGTTTTTCTAAGGAATCCATTACCACATGGTTGGGTTAAACTAGTTTACCGAGACAACAAACATTCCCCTTACCTGTCTAGTCCTCCAGAGTACAAGAAGAGACGGTACACTATTTGGAAAGTAAAGTCAAATGGTATTCACTGCTTTCGTCAAGCTAGGAAACATAGTTATAACCTGCCACTCAAGCAAGCAGATTTTAGATGCATGATTTTGTTCCTGTCAAAAAATCACAAAAATAAAAGTTCGTTTAGGTAGTACATGTAAATGGAAAAAAAGAAATAGCAATGGAAATTCATTTTGGCTAATATCGGGTATTTAGATTATATTAATAATGAAAAACTGAAGTATGTGTGTGTTTATGGGGGGAAGGGGTTGGTGGAGGAGTGGGTCATGTGATTTGAATGATAGCAAGGCTGGTGAAACAAAGTACCAACTTTGACATTAAGAATTTATTTCAAATAGACATTTAAAAAAATTGGCTGGTCATAAGTACATGTACTAAACTTAAGTAAGTCATTAACAAATATGTAGGCATTCATCTGTTCATGAAAAAAATCAGAAAGGATAGCACTGAGCTACAGTACATATATAAACATATCTGTTTCTTTGCTATGATTATCATGTTTATTTTTTCACTCCTTTTTATCTTAAAGTCCATTATCTTGTTGACTATTAAATCTGTTTATTTAACCATTGACTTATTGAAAGTTTATTTTGACTAGGTGTCAAATCCTCTGTTTACACTTATAATCAATTTAATTCATTGCAAATTGTTTATCGTGACTAAGAAAGCAAATTTCCTTTCTTAGTACGTTTCTTTGTCCCATGTCAATAAAAGTATCATTGTACAAAACATTTCGACCAAAATCATACTTATTTGGACAAGGTGACAAAAATTTGTTGAAATTATGTTTGGTCAAAAATTTCCATTAGGATAAATTTCGCCAGGTACAAGAGGCATGTACAAGCTCATTGATGACAGAGCTTTTGATTGTGGATTTTAAGATGTCAAACTGGTATTCGGTTCAATGATCCCTATGTTGAATAGATTTGAGTTACTCGATACTTACCCGATTAAAGAAAAGATAAAACTACCTTATTAGTCTATTGTATTGATTGGTGCGGATGTATTGAGTATTCAGGATGGTTCAAATGGGACCAAGAAAACTCCCGTAAGTTTATGAATTATTGGTAATGGACTTATTGTTTAATTATAACATTTGAATAAATTTAACTCCCATAAAGTTATGAATTATTCCAAATTTCTTCATTGTTTTATTTGTATTTTTTGAATATTAAATTGATATTCTAAATAGAAAATTATTGACGTTTTTATGCAGAAAATTATGATATTTTATTGTTATTAATTATTAATTGTAGTAATACATTGTAAATAAATAACTTATTCATTTGCACACTGTGGTTATGATTATATAATTCCATATGTTGCTAAAATTGTAGTCGAGCAGACCAAGGCAAAACATTTTGGCAATTTCTCCACAAATTAAAGGAAAATCACGATTGTTCTTATATTTTTTTTTTAAATGTATGGTGGGTAGCTATAGGGGAGGTATCCCCTTGCCCTCTCCCTCTTGTATATGCCACTGTTGTTTAACCGTCAATTCTAGTAATTTCAACTGGATTGAGTTGCTCACAATTTTTAAATTTTAGTCCTGGAAAAGTCTTAACCCTTGGGATGGAAGTAATAAAAGGCATGAAACATTGTCTGGAAAAAGATTTTTTCCTGGGCCTGGAACAGAGATTTGTACAACTCCACGATATCAGATAATTCTGCTTGTTAATTTCGGTTATGAAAAGGACGGTCTTACCTGACAAGCAACTATGACTGGTCCTGAAATTTTTTAAACACAAACAAAAAACATGTTAGATATTCATTTATGACCTTAATAATTGTCTTTTGTCTTTTTTTTGTGTGTGTGTAAACTTTAATCTAGTTTGGAAATTTAATAAATGTTTCAATTTTGGTTTAAACACAAGTTTCATCACCTGTGTAAAACAGGTTAACCTTTACCTATTACACCGTTCGTTAACCACACGACTTTAATTGAAACAATAATTAGGTGATCATTAAAATTATATTGTTGATATTGACATTGATAGCCGAGTGATTTATTGATTTGAATTAAATAATTAATGGCTTTAATTAAAGACATCCTTTCAAGTCCTTATTTGTAGTACCGGTACTTTTTTGAATGCTTTCTTTTAACCAATTACTGCTGGTGGAATGGAATAGGTCATTTGGTTTCTTTGCCAGCAGATAGAACTGTTGATTAGGCTGGATGTATACATTTGTAAATACTTGACCACTCTGCAGGATGCAGGTTGCTCAGTTTCTCTGAATCCTTATTCCTCCTAAAATCACATCAGATAGTTGGCAGGATGTAAGCTGTAATATTGTGATCTGTGTTGGAGAAAAGGCCTTATTTGGCATCCCGTTTGTAACCATATCTGCAGGCCTTAGTCCTGTCCATCTATTCGATAGAACAAACTCTTTTTCCTGCGATTACCATACATGTATATATGCAATGTTGATCTGAAGTGAGCTTGAAAACGTTCATTTCTGGTAGTATTCTACAATTGTAATTACATGTACATGTATGCAAAAATGGATTAATTGAAGCTCATGTTATTCCAATTAGTTCAAATCTACACCATAAAATCATGGATCCTTGCAACTTAGGGCTACTGTGTCATTTTACTCTTATCAAAGTGTTCACATTTTGAACATGTTCAAAAATTTTAGTCTTTTCTGTTAACCGTATAAGTACATGTTATTTGAAGTAAACAACTTTCCAATTGTGTGCAAATTGAATGTACAGCAATAATTATACAAATAAATTAAGTATATTTGACCTTGGTAAGCATAAAATGGTTGAATTATTCATAAAATGACAATTGAATATAAATGGTAGATTGTGATAGATGTTTTCTATCATATAAATGGGAATATTATGTCCAATTAATCAGAGAAGGATAAAATCGGGTGTAAGGTTTGGACAATCAAAGGTTGAACTAAAGGGCTAAGCTTAGGACAATCAATAAATCTTATATTACATCCTTTAATTGCTCAAGTAGTCATGAAATTGAACTTGGTTATGTGGTTAGTACTATGTAGGTCTTAATTCTTTTATAAGTATTTGAACTTTAAATTTTGTGCCAGTAGTTCAAGTGGTCTGTAGGAGAAAAGTCTGAATTTTCTTAGAGATTCAGAGAAGAAGTTTCTTGGAAAAATGCAGTAATCTTGTTGGATCATAAACAGTAGTGGATCATTTTGGGATGTCTGTCCCTATTTTCCAGTCCTCAAAAACCAGGTGATTGTAGCTGCCTTATTGCAGATGTGATGTTTATCACCAATCAATCAATTGTGATTTGTACCTATGACTTAATAGAAAGTGAAAGGAAGTAGATTGAACTGCACATCCCTTGCCACAAAAATTAATGCCTAATATATACCACTGTACAAATTAGGTTAGATGGATGAATGAATCAGCTGACAAATGTCATATAATGTCCAATACTTATGGACTTTTTGTTCAAATTTGTGTATTGTGTTGATTTTCATCTGATATTCAAGATGTCAAATGCAAACTCTGAAAAGAGTTAAGCAGTTTGAGTGCATATTACACATGTGGTCCTAATAGATTGATTAGACTAAAATGTTGTTAAAAAATTCCTTGAATTTAAAGCAAAATCCCCTAGTTATAGTCTGCCCCTGGATCTGTCCCATGATGCCCTGTATTTTTTACATGGGTAGGTTAATTTCCCCCTCTGCCCTTTATTGATATATTTTTTGCTGGATGTAAAATAGGAAATTAACTCATGTCTAGGCTATTTTTTGCTGCATATAAAATGGGTAATGACCTTACGTCTGAAGTGCATTATTGATCAATCTATTATTCGGCATTAGCATCCTTTAAAAAGCACTAATTACAGAAAGTGGGTATGGGAAATATGACCATTCCCAAGATTCCAAAGCCAAAATGGCACTGTGCAACAAGTAGCATGTCACCAATCATGACAGTGCCAATATATCATTCATTTCTAATTAGCCAGATAGGTAATTAATTATTGCATCTGGTTCCACTGGGAGAAATACTTTAGGGTGTGGTTGCTATGGTAACATGACAAAAAATAAACAGCAAAAACTGCATGAACATTAATGTAATTGTTAAACAGAGATTACAGATCTCTCTAGGCCAAAGCAATAAATTTTAGTGCTGGTCTGCTGAATTTGTTTCAGTATTAAAGGGGAAACTTATTTTGCCTGCATAACTAGGCAACCACTTGCAGACATAATCTAATATTTGGCCTAATAAACATTTGATTTACAAATAATCTATGCATGTTATATCTGCACCATAACCTCTGTTTCTTTTCAATATGGGCACCATTATAAGCATTGCCATCAAGCTAACAGCTGACATTCACCATAGTTTCAAACAGCAATATAAAATTTGTTTGCTGTGTATTAAACGATTGTCAAGAAGGAAGAACATATAGGGGAGGTAGTTTAAAAATAGGAGATGTGGCATGATTATCCATGAGACAGCCATCCACCAAATGGCAGTCGAATCTAAACCAATATATTTTAACATTCATAGTCAAATAATAAGAGGAACACCAAATGGTCAATCAAAAAGGGGACAAAACAAACACAGCAATCACCATACAGAGTTTATCATTGGGTACCCCTCCTTTATAAACCACTGCACTGACACTTCAGGTTACTTCTCAAGTTTCTATTTGCTTAGTGCAGGTTGTAAATTATGATGTTTTGTAAATTTTGTGACAACTTCTACTATGACAGCAAAGATTCAATAATAGCAACCATCTCACTACGTTCTCCCACCGTCCAACCTAGAAGCCTGCTGCAGCTGAACTTATTTAACACAGGAACCTATGGGAAACTCATTCAAAAATCAGGTCTGGAACCAAACTTTAATGGAATGGTCCTAAGGTGGGTCCCTTTCATTTCAAAATTTTATCTGATAAACTCACCAGCCAACCAAGATGGACACCACAGCTGAACTTAATTTAACAAAGGTCATTAAAAAAAGACTGTCTGAAATTTATTTCTTAACTGGAACCAAACTTAGGGGGAATGGGCCTTAGGTTGGTCTCTTTTAGAATGATATCTGATGTCCTCACTTACAAACAGAGATGGCTTACTAACCTCAAACTTTAAATCTTCTTGCCTAAAAGGGCTTGCTCTATTGGAACTAGTTTTTGTTGAAAGTTGAGGGGCTTTTTTTGTTTAGAACCAAAGTTAAATTGAATGGTTTCATTATTGTCAACTGTAAACCAGTTGAGCAATTACAGGCTCCTAGAAGCCTCTGATTCTCTCAAGTTTAAATCAGATTGTCCAATATTTGGCATTAAAAACTCGAGATATTTTATAACTGTCCACACATTTCATTGTAATGTTTGCAATTCTCTTGAAAAGAGTAGGTACATTAAGCACCATTTGGCCCAAAATTTAGATTTTTTGACATGATAATAAGTTGTTGTGAAAATGCTGTTTAATAATTGTCTTTTGATAATTCATTACTTTTTCTTGTATACTTTTGGTCATTTGGACAAAATGAAAGGGTATATTTGACTAAAAATAGTATCAAATATTGCAACAAATGAATTAATTTCTTTGTACTTTCACAAGAAAAACATTTTCTTAGTGTCATTTGACCATTTTAAAACTAACTAAATTGAAAACTCTGTTGGATTTTTTTTTAATAGACATTATTCAGTACAAAAAATATAAAAATGAAAGATATTAGCCAATTTTCATTTTTTTAGCCAAATTTGGGGCAAAAATGAGCCTTAACGACCCTCAACCTTTCATGATTTGGGAAATCCGGTTCTTAAACATTTTTATTTTATTAACATTATAGACATGTTAAGTGTCTGACAGAATAGAAAATAAAACTTTATAAGTACAATGTATGAATTGTGTAATAACAATTTCTTTAATGCATTTTTGTCATCTGAACAAAAATTTTATACTTAATTAGGTTGTAGATGCAAGAAATAGATCTAATAGAGCTTATTATGAACATGAAATGAGAAATTGACCAAAAAAGTTTGAAATAAATCCTTTGATGTCAAGGAATGTTCAGATAAGCTGACATCAAATTCAAACAAGTGTAAAATTCCCTATTTATTTCATGTGACACCACACTTATGAAAGCCGTGAAAAAGGCATTGTTGGGTGCAGAAAATTGGAAGATAATAAAAATATTTTTAAACCTTTCATTACTCTGTGAAGCAGGATTAAAAAAAGATTTTAGATTTTAAATAAACACAATTTTTAGTTATGGATAATTTATTTCCCTATATACCCCAATTTTTTCAAATAAGCAGGTTCAAAAAGAGCCATTTTAAGCCCAAAAAGTAGAGTTTAGTATAGATTTGAAGTTAAACATTTTTTGCAAACTATAATATGAAATCTTTAAGATTTGAAAAACGTTTTTGTTAAAAATGGTCAAATTTAGCGATATTTACAGCTCAAACTTTGTTTACAAATGACAAATCTAACGAATAAGCTAACAACATCTAATTCATTCTCATTTTTGGCCTTTAAATAGTGGTCTCACCCATATTACATTTCTATTTTTACAGATTTTATGTAGATTAATGAGTTCCATCATATGTGTAAATATTTTGACATAATGCACATGCCACCAATAGGAATAGAGCAAGAAACCTCCCAAAATCAACAAATGTATTAACAATATCAGATACTGTACATCCCAACAACGGGTATATGGCAAGAACAAAAAGTAATATTGTCCTCACCTTACTGGTACATTGGGTAGATCTACCAAACCAACTATTGGTCAGAAACCATTTTCACAAAAATTCTCAAGTCTAAGATTGATCGATAGTGTAGATTCTTCAATGGAGAGCTCATTATGATGTCATGATGAATGATAAAATCATCTTATGCCTACCTTAAAAATATGTTTGGTTGCTGTTTCCAACTGTACTGTCCGAGTGTAGGGTCGGTAGGTAGGAAAAATATTTTATTTTATGAAAAGTCCGAGAGCTTCCGGCCTCGATCTAATCGCAAAAAGATACCTGCAGTAACAGAATATCCAGATCAAATAAAAAAAATATTTTAAAAATAGGCACAGTCGGGCCGATTTTTCAGGGTCAGTCGGTAAACAGCAAACAAACAATATTTTATTTTAGGCCTCAGTTATGACATTTTTGAAATTGACTGCTGGTCTTTTGATCAGATACATGTACATCTACAAGAACCTGAAGTTCTATTGCCTGGTGTGATGATAAGATAAATCCTGGCAAAGGGTACATATAAATGAACAAAAATCCTATTGTCATGGCCTTACTTTGGGTAGGTCTACAATAACCAAAAGTCATGTTTGCCTTGCCTGAAGACCAGACACATCTTGATAATTAAGTACCTTAATCTGCATGAACAAACAAAAAATCCTTTAAATCCTGTTATCATGGCCTTACCTTTGGTACTTGTACAAGAACTAAAAATATTATTGTCATTGCCTTACATTGGATAAATCAACAAGAATTGAAATTGGCTTGGCCTGATGATCAGACAAATAATTTTATTCATAGGGTAAATCTATAAGAACCAAAATACCTATTTGTCTGGCCTTATGTTCAGATACATGAACATCCTGACAATGGGTAAATCTGCATGAACAAAAAATCCTGTTGCCATGGCCTTACTATGGGTAAATTATCAATAAAATATACTATTTTCTTGGCCTTACATTTGGTAAATCTCCAAAAATCTTAAGTCATGTTGGCCTTGCCTGTTGACCAGATACATCTCTAAATGTCAATCTGCATGAACAAAAAAATCCTATTGTCATGGTCTTACATTGGGTAAATCTACAAAACTATGACATATCCTGTTTCTCTAACCAAATTTCCTATTGGCCGGCCTGATGATCAGATACAGTCTGGCAATGAACATAAGGAAGTTTTACAAGAACCAAATTTCCTATTGGCCTGGCCTGATGATCAGATACAGTCTGATAATGAACATTAGGTAATTGTACAAGAACCAAATTTCCTATTGGCCTGGCCTGATGATCAGATACAGTCTGACAATGATGTGAAAATGCATGCTGTATCAATCAACAAGGTGTAAAGATTGTTTGTCTTATACTTCTACATGTATATAATATATTTTGAAGTTATTTATATATCACTTAGGTCTTTAATTAGTAAAGAATGTCTTCATCAAGATTCTGTTTCATTACAATAGGCAGGGATCCAGAAAATTGTTTAATCTTGTTCAGAAAAAAACAAATGCAGAAGTTATAAATGATTTCATTTGTTTTCCTTAAAGGATATGATAGCAGACTGAGGGGATTTATTATTCTGATATTTTTTTAAAAATTTTCTAAGTTAGTTATAAATTCCAGGTATTGACTGGATCAATCGGAGACGTATACACATACTTTTATAGATGCATCAAATAATTTTGATTGCAAATTCTATTTACTCATTTTGAATATTCACATCAATGATTTTGTAAACACCCTCTATCATACTCAATGCTGTCAGCTGATTTTTCGTTTGTTAATCCTTTGAAAATGTAAACAGAAGTCTTAAAAATTGACTTTGAAAGAACCATTGCACTTTTGCCCAAGTGCCAATTATGCAGTGCCACAGGTGGCATGTGCATTTGTAATCTATACCTGTAGCCATCTACTGGGGCCCACTTTAATAAAATGCCATAAAATGGAAATAGCAAAAAATTTGGCATTTTGACTGGCATGCCTGCTTGTCTTACAAAAGACCCATGCCAATAACTAAAAAATCTCAGACATATACTTTTATAGATGCATCAAATAATTAAAAGTGTTTGCAAATTCTATCCAATTTGGAATTAAAAGTAATTAAAAATTCAATTTTAAATAATTAATGACTCAAATCTAATTTGAAAATTGATACAAAACAGATGACAGTCCTTATTTCATGATCAGATCCAGTCAATAACCAGAATTTATTACTAAATTAGTAAATTAAAAGAAATTTATCTGATTGTTGGAATGTGATCAGTACATCAAAATTACTTAGTAGATAAGCATTATCTGTGTCTGATAGATCCTTATTTACAAGACAGGCACCTGTTAATTTTAAAGTTGTTTTGAAAATTTACAGATTGAGTTTAGAAGTTTTGTTTGATTTTATCCTGTATATTTTTGAATTCTGGCATAATTTATAATGTGTTTTTCAAAGATCTCTTGGAAATAGTAAAGTACAGGTTTGGAAGTTTTGCTTGATTTTATCCACTATATTTTGGAATTCAGGCATTTTTCAAAGATCTTTTTGGAAAAAAGAAAGTATAGTTCAATTTGTTACATTGAACAGTCGAGGAACAAATTAATTTAAATTGTTCAGTATAGAAGTGCTTTTGATAATTCGGGTTGAAAACTGAATGTGTTTAGGGCTGTGTTCGATTGTGTTCGACAACAGTTTAATTATATTTTTTTCATGATGAAGGAAAAAGAAAAATTTTGAAATTTTGGTCAATCAGATTATGAAAAGGATTACTGGTTTTATGGTATTTTTGCAATTTTAACATTTTAAGAATCTATAGGTGCACTTTCTTCAATTGGATTATCAGTTTATTTGTGAAGTCAGTAATCAGATTGTGATACAAACCAGATGAAATTTTAAGGAAGAATTGCAAAAAGATGAGTTCTTCTGGAATCTCTTCAAATCAACAGAAAAAAACTGTTGACATAGTGAATATTGACACCTTTCTGTAAATACCAAAAAATACATTTTCAATCTTTGCTGGTAAGATAGTTAGCTGGTATTAGAGTTTTATTACTCCAGACCAAAACAATGTAATTGATGGCTTGGCTAAAAAAACATCAGAAATGAAATAGACTACTCAGAAACAGACATCTGAACATGTGCATTAGCCGATATCTTACAATTTACATCAGATTTGCACATCGGTAAACAGATGGTATTTTAATATCAAAAGCAGCAATGTCATGATAATATAATAATTTGTATGATGAGGTCGTCATCCTGTGCTCTGCATCATTTTGCGTTTTTTAGACATTTTTGATAGTAAAAGTGGATTACGTAATGGTACATTCTGAACTTTAATGCATTATCTGGATAATTTTGAGTGGGTTGTGTTGCCATGTTTTCAAGTGGCTAAGTTGAGTGATTTTTGTTGCATATTGCTTGCACATCTGGAGTTTTAATTATTGAGTCTCAAGTTTATGCCAAAAGTTTGGGATGTGACATTTGGCATGAGTATTTATCTTTTTAGCACTTTTTCAATTGTGGTCATATTTTAAAATACTGTTCAAAATTTCTACCTGTGAGAAACAATGAAAATAATGATTCTAAGAATCCAAGCTGCCTGACAATTTATTGAATCCAAAAACATCCATAGTGCCACAAGTCAGATTTTAGGAAAAACTAAAATACTGTATTTAAATCAGAGTAATAAATTCATTATAGGACTGTGATTATTCCTGTCTCTTGAAGTTAACGAAGATCAGCACTGGGATATTATTTGGTTATTGATCAATACTTGCTTTATGTGCAATTAGTAAAATTTGTAATAGGCAGCTTAACATCATTACTAGGAACTTGTCTTGATTAGATATCAAACTCATCTCTGGAATGATTCTTCATACAATTTACTAGGATTAAGACCTTGGGGTGCTTCTTTTTATAAGTGGTGAATTTATATTTCTGTGATTTGTTTGTTTGATGTGCAGTTTTCTCTTGTGTGGATATATCACATTTGTGCAGTATAAAGGAGCAATTAATTAATACCATACTTTTGTGCATGGAGCAGATGAACCAAGTTGTGAAAGTGATGAGATTTACATCTGGTAAAATAATCAAATTCATGATGTAAGAAAATTATGTGAAGGATTAAACAACATATCATTGTTTCAACTGATCTGCATTGTTTCATGTAATTTTTGCATAGGAATTTCGGTTTAAAAATAAAATTCTGAAAAGACAGATTCCAAACTGGTGAAAAATTGGCTTTTATTGAGAACTAATTAACAGGAATTTGGAAATGTCTTGGTTGTCATCATTTTCACCACTGGACTCTGTCAGAAAACGACCTCCAACACCAGAATTCCCAGTTTCGCCATCAGACTTTGATGAACAAGAAATTGAATCCAAAAAGAACAACACTATGACTATGCCACGGTCTCCAACCAAAAATCACAACCGAGGATTTTTTCGTGGAAGATCGGCAACCCCTGATCGTGGCAGGGTGCCAAGTCCAATAACCATTCCAACTGTTCCGAATCCGCAAGGACAGAATATGCAGTCAGTACCGCCATCCCCACGAACAGTTCGGATGGTGAAAGTACTTCCTGACAGTCCACAGAATATTAGGAATAGACCACCGACCCCTGACGAGTCAGTCATTCAGGATCTGTCATGGCTCCAGCATTTCGTTGTTTGGAATGAAAGGCAAGCTAAATCATTGCATGGTTATTATGGTTATAAATTTTTAAAGCTGAAAAAAAATGTGGTTTTAATTGCAGGCACTCTTTGGCTAAATTATTCATTTGAGACTCCTTTAGATTTTTATGTTTTGTAATCTGTATATTATTTTGCTCTCCAGAGAATACTGGTTCAGAGCAAAACTGTTGAAGGTTTATACTAGTAATTCAGAAAAGTGATTCATATACATGTACCTGCAACTACCACATAGAATTCAGTGTATATATGAATTTTAATTCTAACAGACCAGTAAGGCCAAATTCAATTAATTATGCCCCAAACCTTTGGCAATGGGGCATTAAGTTTAACCCTTGTACATCTGTATGTCCGTCAGTTTTCATCAAAGATTTCTCACTTTTGAATGTTGGATTAATTTTCTATTTGGCCGGAAACCTTACTAGAGTGAGTTGGTCTTTGTCTTCCCTTTGCCTAGACAATGATTGGATTTCTGTTTTGTAAAATTTTGTCAAAGATTTCTTGGCTTGTGTTTGTTGGATTGATTTGATAATTGGTGTGAAGCATTATCAGGGTGAGTTGTACCTGGTCTCCCGATCCAGCATGTCTATTTCAAGTTTGCCGGGATCCAGCATGAGTGTCCTTTGGACACATTTTCTCTCTGTTTTTTAAATTTTCGTCCACCTCAACCTAAAATTATGGCATCCAGATTCCTATTTTATTTCAATTTCAACTTTAAAAATTGTGTAATTTAGATCTATCCACCATAGTTCAATCTGATGTACTCCTCTTCTCAAAGGTTGTGCCGGGAAAAGAATAGGCACTAGGTATCTCCGTCCTTGAGGCACTAATCCTTTAAAAGGGGCGTCCCTGATTGTGGGGGATGTATATTCACAATCTGTCCAGAGGGAGATGTTAAAGGCACCCTATGTTTAGGAAATGCCACGTCCTAAGCATGCTAAAGACCCTTCTAACAGCTTTTTTTGAGTGGTCCGTAGACGGCCAGTTACAATGCTAAATTTTCCACCCCTTTCCAACCCGCAATTTTTCCAGTGGCAGTCTAAAAGTCCCTCCCTTACAGGTCCCTTTGTTACAGTCTACATATTGATTTATTGTTTGCTAGCTTGTTTCCATCCTGAATATGCATGAAATATTTGCCACTGGACATTAAACAACAATCAATCTGATGTATGGATTGAAATTAAACTCATTTAGATCCTATACTGAAATGAAATTTTTGCAGAATTTGGAACTGGGAACTCAAAAATAATTAAAAAGATTTACTTGAAGTCGCTTATTGGCCACTTAATTTTGGGCGCCATTTATTGGCCCAAACAAAGAGGCCGTATTTTATTAGCCCAAAGATTTAGGTTATTTGAAACTATGTTAATAAATACCCTTCCTTTTTATTATAGAATTACTTAAATGTGACCAGATATTTTTTACAAATTGCTGCAGTCATCATTTCTGTTTATATTTTACATGTTATAGAACCAGTAATAAGGATCTTGAATGAACAATTTTATATCAAAACATTGCCAAGTCCTGTTTGTGCCAGAGTTATTACAGAAATAAAATCTAAATCACCTAGAAAAATATCTTCTTATCACAACAAAAAATTGGCAGTCATTTTTATATCTTCATTCAATGATTTTTGATTCTTTGAAAAAAAAAATCATGCAGTATTTTGTTATGAATAAGTAATGTCTGTAGTTCTGTAGTTTGTAAATATTTATTTGAAGAACCTGCATGAAACTTGGCATGTAGACTATCCATGCTGCAAAGAACTGTTGAGATGTTTAGATAAGAACAGGTTTATTGAGGCCATAAATTCAAATTGAATCAAAGTTTGAAACAGTTGTAATTATTCTTAGCATTACTTGCTTTAGAGGTGTGCAACACCTGGGAAGATGTATTTATTCTTGATTTAGAAGTCAGGTTAACCTGTAAATTCTCATTTTCTGAGGGAATTTTTGAGTTGTTTCTGTGATTGATTATGGGTCTTCAGAAAAGGCTAGGGGACCACTGTATTATCTGAAATCTTGTGCATTTGAAAAATTATTGAAAAAATGAGGGTGGGCCCCATGGTCCCATGCTTGATGTAATCCTTGCTTTATGGTAAAAGGCTTTTACAGCCCCCAGTATGGTATGATTGAAGGCCATAATGTGACCTGTAGAAGTTTAAAGTCCACTGTCATTTGGTGGAGGACTGTCTCATGAACAATCATGCAACATTTTTATATATGAAGACACCTAAGAAGCATGCAAATGAAATCCTTACATATTTTGACCATGGCCGCAAGACAAGGAAGCAGAAGACAAACAATATGTCCAGGATCACAATTAATTTGTACCTGACTTTTTGTCCACAAATACAGTTCCCTTTCATAAAAGGGTTTTTCATTTTTCCTTTCCTTTCTTTTGCTCTGTATATTCTTTTTCCATTTAACAGTGAAGCTTAAGAGTTTGTCGTTTGGCTTGTGATTTTGATGATGTCCGTTGAGTCAAATTTGAGAATGCTTGAAGCAAACTCAAAATTTTAGTCTGTCACTGACACATTTTTGTCAATATTATTAGTTAACAGTGGTAAAATTTTAAAGATTTGTGGTGATGCAATTTTTTTTTTAGTTTTTCTTCAAACATTTTTCCCAAAATATGCACTCAGGCAAATAAAAATGTCAGAAAAAAAAACCAAAATACTACACAGAAATCTAAAAATTCAGAGCAACACAAACCTCAGCATAAATAGTTGCAATCTCATTGTCAGCCATGGAAGTCTGGTAATTTTTTTAGAACTTTTTTTCTTTAACACAAGACCTTATCTTAATAATTAATAAAAAGGATTGAAAAATACTTATTTTTATACGCCCACCTTTTGGCGATGGGCGCATTTAATTTTACCATGGAGGTACATTGTATTCCTTCAACTGTCTATCAGTATGTACATGCATATGTCACTTAGTACTTCGGTGCATTCGTCAGTATTTGTCAAAGATTTCTTAGCTTTGTTATTTGGTCTGAAACATTATTAGGTTGTACCCTGTCTCTTTGTCTTACCTTTCAAGTCTGTTATATGTTCTTCCTGTTTGCCAGGACGGGGCATTTGAACACATTTTATCTAGGTTTTTAGGAACTATGAAAACTGATCTTCATATGACATTGTCACCACTGGTCATTCAAATGATGTGCAAAAATCATTTTGAAATATGAAATTAAAACAATATATAAAGTAAGTACTTTACTGTAATAATATTTAACAAGTACCTAAAATAAATGAATAGGCATGTTGCCTGAATTCTTGCTGTTATACAAATTAGTATGTTCCAGTACCCAGTAAATATCCCAATGGGAGAACAGATGCATGATTGAACTTTGAAGGTTTAGTACTAATTGTACACCAATTATTTATCAATAGTTTACTGTTTTATTGATAGTGAAATCTTCAGTTTTGGGGTTAATTTAGGTCTAATTTTGGAGCATGCAAGAACTGCAGTTTCAATTGTAGATCCGTAGTCTGAAAATCAGGGACTGGGAGTTAGTGCCAGGAGTCTGCTACATATTTTGAACCAGAGCTGGGATGACCAGGGCAAAAAATACCAAACATTCTCCACATTCCTAAGATAACTATTAAGGAAGTCTTTTAGCACTTTGTAAAGAATCGCCTTCATGTTCAGTACACAACTTTTAGAAAAAGGATATGTGGTATGATTGTCTATGAGACATTTACATGTTGCCCCAAGTTGTATCCAAATCCTCTGGCACGCTGTCCTTGGGGGGGGGGG
>JAULBM010196208.1:0-17454 GCA_032357055.1 Geukensia granosissima
ACTTGTTTCCGTCCTGAATATGCATGAAATATTTGCCACTGGACGTTAAACAACAATCAATCAATCAACCAATCAATCGAACATATGCAGTCTTGTGGAAAATCTAAGAAAGAGACCTTGAGATGTGTTCAGCCGAATATAGCCTGAAAAGAAATTTGTTTCGGCACATGAAGGCAAACCATGAAGGAACTGACTTGAAAATTTGTGCAGTCTGTGGTAAGGAGTACAAGTATCAGTCGTCCCTGGTTAGACACATGACACATGAAGAGTCATTAACACTATTTAAAGGAATGACTAATGCAAGACAGCATTACTACTAATAACTTGTATTTTAATGGCGATATTTCATGTTTTTTTTGTATTTTACTGGCAAGGAAAGTTTTATTTTATTTTTCTGTAATATTGTTTTTTTATTGTTTACACTAGTTAAGTGGATTGTGCTTTTAATATTTTATTTCTTTATTTTACTGCTGACAATGATATGATCTCAGGTAAGATTGAATAAAATTTGAATTCCCTAATGCTTCATAGTTGATTTCAACAGTGTATTACTCCAATGCAAGACATGATTCTGCAAAATCTTATGACCAGATGCATGTTCATGTAACACCCAAGGAATAAAAACAACCAACAGTATGATCAAATATTGTAATAATCGTTATATCCTTGTTTGGATTTTCATTGATGAGACATATTGTTGGGTGCAGTTTCAGATCCATCAAACGCATTTTCTTTTCCCGGGGACTTTTAAAAACTTTTCATGCACAGTGATCATATACAGCATTTGTATGTAACATAATTCACAGCAATCACATATCAAAGAGTAATAGTGTTTTGCAAGAAACTGTTTGAAGCAGTGTTGGAAGTATTGTCACAGCTGTAAAAATATCTGTTTCCACTAGTTAAACATGCCCAATGTTGGGTAAATGCTACGCTGTCAGTACTTAAAGATTTCTTTGCAACAGCTCGAAATTAGAGGTTCGTAGGTGACCAGTTGCTTAGGCAACTTTAGAAAATTTATTTATGTCAGTTATCAGTGTTATACGCAAAATTATCACGTGATTTTTAAAAGCTCTATAACCTTTAACATGCCACATGTATTGTTCGTAGTCGTATTCTTGATCACAATATTAAATACTGTTTTTCATTTTTTGCCAATAGGTGAAATGGTTGAGATTTATAGAAGAATCCGAGTACTCATCACTAAAAAATCAATTGTCAGTGTTTTACGAAAAATAATCACATGATTTCATCACAAATAAGCTTTATAACCTGTTTTTTTCAGTGTATTGTTCATTAACCATTTACATTAAATAACAAAAAAATACCTTTTAGCCTTATCCTTCCTTAAAAGTCCTAATTCATTTTTCGCGTATAAGCCTCCTCGTCCACGCGTTCGATGACCGGTCCGTCCCCCCCCGCCGTCCCTTGTGGTGTGATCCGGGTCGGCCGCTCTCCGTTCGTTCGTCAGAACCGTCCAAGGGCGTGCCCCGTCCCCCCCTGACGTAGGCTAGTGATTTGTTCACTTGTACCATTTCCACACGTCCTTTCAATCTCGGCTTTCGCATGCCATACCGGTACGTCCCAGAGAAGCGGCCGCTCCACCTCGGTGCCCCTCCTCGGTCAGGGAGGGGAGAAAACGGGTCATGTGATCTGTCACTTATTGAACTTGGTCTCTGGCTGTTCAAAATCTCCGGTTTATACCGGCCCATGCTTGACTCTCGCACAGCCCACGCGTACCGACCAGCTTAGAAACACATGTCTCCAATATACTCGCAACGATGAAGTGCACTTAGATCTTCGTTTGGACCAAATCATCATTCACTTAGCCCATCATTTTCTTCGTAGGCACTCCATATATATATGAAAAAAATCACATGTCGTGATTATTGACGTATAGGTATAGGTGAAAAATCACATCGTGTGATTTGTCCTCTATAAGTGCCTAACACTATCCACCGCATAAGGAATAAAATCCAGACAACTGTTAATTGTCACCCTAGCCACAATACTCCAGTAACGTCAGAGTTAAATGCGCTTTTGTTTCATAAACTGGAACACTTTTCTAACATTTTACACTCATCGCCTTTTCTTCTTAAGATATTTTACTCATTGACTTATCGACGATGTCTATTGTTCATGTTTTAGGGTAATCTGTCCATGTTTGCACTGCACAACATTTTTTTCCATTGTCCCCATTTCAAAATCCAAACTATATAATCAACATAACACGACGTGTGCCGCTAGTTCAACAGCACCTGTTAACCCTTCCACACCAGCTTAACTCACCCTGCTTCCTGTAGGGTTCGTTTTCTTCCAGCTTTAGTTTTTAGTGAGGTGTTGTGTGTTCTAAGTTTATTTTTTCGATTCATTTTGCTCTGTCTTCACACTGAACGATTTCTGTCTGTCTGGCCTTTTGGTTTATTTGCATTCATTGCAAAAGTGAACAATGATGACCAGGAGTTATCAATGTGTTAGGCTGCTTCATTTACTTCAATATTATTTGTTTAGTTGAAACGCCCTTGTATATACCCTTGCTCATAAACATGGAATATTTTTAGTTTCCACCTTACATTACAAATGGCTATGGCTACATTTTTTCAAACAGAATTCTTGTAAGGAAATCACAGATAGTGTTTGCAGGATGATATGACAGGATTTTTAAATAATGAAATTACATTACATAAAAGATTTACAAGGATTCTATGGTAATAGAAAATCAGCATTTATTCAAAAACAGTTGGGTTTCATTACTCATAAAACTAGCCATCGGACACAAATCTTACATTGCACACTTTTGATGGTTTATGTAAAATAATGATATTTGCCTAAATATTTTGGACATTCTGTTCCTAGTTTTTAAATGAAATTTTTCAAATTTGAACAATATTCCATATTTATGACCAAGTGTATACATTGCCTTACTATGCATAACTTTTCATTGTACAAGGTTTTGAAGGCTAACCTGATGATGTTCTTTTTTTAATTCCGATGTCGTTATTAGGGCAAAATAAAAATTCATAAATGTTATCAAGAGCCTATATTACAATCAATGTCTTCCTGCATGGACGCTTCCAGCATAAACACATCAAACCGCCTTTCAAACCCCTCCCATCGGTTCGGTGCCTCATTGGAAGTTAAAATAAGTTTGTGGCATGTCACATAAAACTTCCTACCGGACTTTTCTTCCCCACGGCACAGACCCTTGTCGTCCGTCAAGTTGTTCAGGGTGCGGCTGATATTTTCTGCCCACAGTGCAGTGACATCATCACCTACTATGTATTCTTGGCGGTCGTAGCTGTCGAACAAAAACTGGTTCACAATTTTTGGCAGTTCGAAATGTCGGCCCTTGGTAAACCACAGGGTGGTAGATGAGTTACCGCTTCCTGGAGGACCATATATCCAAAGGCCTTTCTTTGCGGAACTCTGCATTGCGTGCAGCAGACCCCAATTCACATGGGTTCAGTCCTGAGAACGGCTTCTTGGAGGAGGTGTTCGTCCATCCTGCTGTTCACATGCTGCAGGCAGCTTTTGCTGGCATAAGCATTCCCCCATTTGGTAATGGCATACATATGCACGTGCAGGTCCTGTCGCCGGTCTTTGTATTTCCGGTATATGGTTTCCGCCTGGTAACGGCGGTGAGTCTCCTCCTTGTCAATATTGCACAGGGCAGCGTTGACGTCTTCCTTCGTGCAATATTGAATGGAATTCTTTGCATTCCTCACCGCCGTTACATTTATGAGAAATCTGTTGCGGCGCAACACAAATTTTCTGAAGGTGTCTATTTTCAAGTCCTTGTTGCAGGTTTCGGCAAAACCGTGGCTGTGGTGGAAGTTGCCCAGTCCTTCTTCATTACACACCACAAACCGTTTGCATATGTTCTTTCTCCGCAACAGCCTCCCACCAACAAATGCCATTTGGTAGCTAAATCCCCTGAGTGATGTGTTCTTTTAGGAAAATGTTACTTTTCGGCTTACTAACAGCGTCCTCGATCCAATTGTGCTGTGCGTGTTGTCCTCTTTCTGGATGCGGGGTCGAATTCGGCTATGTCGAAACTCGACGCTGTAGCACCTGGGATACCGGCCCAACTCCATACCCGGTCGCCTGCTTGTGTTCATCGTGCAGCCATGCTGGCGGACGTAATGCTGCAAAACATAGTTCCGGCTTAGTACCTCCTTGCATGCCTTGCAGACTAAATTGTTCAACAGGCCACGGATGTTGTACCGATGAACACGAACGGTTCGGGTGGGGATTGCACCACGCAGAATCCTGGAATTGTAATTCTTCAGGTGATATTTGGTGGTAAAAAAGAAGCGTCCTTTTGGCACAGATTTATTTTTGTTCTTTTTTCCCTTTTGTCCCTTCCCACCCGTGACATCAGTTTTGCTGCAGTTGTGCTTTTCTTTGTAATGGGTGGCCTCGTCCGTCTTACTCAGTATCTCTGAACACATCAAACAGGCGATATTAAGTACTTTGGGTCGTCCCCTCTGGTTTGTTCTCTGGCCGTGCACTTGTTTAATATGCCGTGCAATATTTGTGCGCTCCACCTCTTTGTGACAAATATAACAGGAACAAGTGTTGATTTTTTTCGGCGCCTCCTCTCTTATGTCATCGATGACCTGAGAAATTGTCATCGCCTCTATATTGGGTTTCGATTTACATACGTTCAGGTGGCGTTTCCTGTTTTTCTTTGACAGCACCTTGTCACAATACAGGCATTGAAAATGGGTCCTGGCGTCATATATAATGCCCGTAACAGGAAGGCCCATATTGCGGTCCCCATCCAGCGTTGCCTGTTTGTGCCTCATTTCCTCACAGCGCTTGGCCTCTTTCTGTTTAATTATCTCTTTTTTTACCTCCCTAATGAGGGTGTTTGGAATGAGTTTGGCTGCCTAAAACAAACACACAGCAACATCAATATAGGATTTTGAATCGGATGTTTATTTAAAGTGTTAAAGGTCGATGTGGTGTACAAAGGCATGCGGTTCTGCGTATAAGAATTTAAATTTTTCGCATTGTGAAATTGAACGCTGTACACATGGTATCATTTCTTTTCAATACAACCGTCTCTGACCGTCGTTTCATTATTTATATTGGTTTGTATTGTGTTTGTTCATGCACACATTAGTAAGATTCCTCGAAGAATCCTTTCCTATAGCATTTGCACTTGTTCATATTTGTTCCATTGAAATCATGTTTTGTGCAATGTTGTTTTCATTCAAACATTAACTATAAGTTCGCTTAAATTTGTTCTCTTTCACAATCTTTCTCTTGTGTGGGGTTGTATGTGTATCTGCGGTGATTCCTTGTTTTGCCAAAAAAAACATTGGGACTCCAAAACACTTCAACTCGTATGGAAGAAGCTGAACACAATTAAGTGATATGCCATCCTATCCATAAGCGCTTTAAAATTCACCATTTTGACTTTGAACTTACTCCATGACAAAATATCAACAATGTCGATTATAAATATCATTTATCATTTAAAATGAGCCAAACAATAACACAACTGATAACAACAGCACAAACAATAAAAATAATGATAACAATAAAGATGAAAACAATAATACAACTAATAGTTGTATGAAACATTGTTCGTGTCCAACACTTACGGAGATGAATTTTGGCCCTGCTTCTGGTGTGCTCATAAAGAATGGTCGCCCAGCTTCATTGTTATGATTGGCTATCATCGTTTATCTGTTAAAAAACAAAACAGAGCACATCAATGCACATACGCTCCTGCTAACGTTTTTTCTTTAATGCATCATTTCTTTAGAAAGACCCACACCCAATGCAGACAGCATGACATGAGTGCTCATTCGTTCCTTCCACGTGTGACATTTTTTTTTAAATGTTATGCATCTGTAATTTTGTTCATTTGTTTTCATTTCCCCTGCCATTTACCTTATGTCTTATTTTAATCAGTCTTCTCCCTTCCAAGAGGCAAATTACCATTCCTTCTTTGTTTGTCCCTGACAATGAGCATGAATTTCTCCCTTTTCATTTGTTTGATGTGCAAGTATGTTGACCGTTTGTGTGAGTATATGCACTCTGTTGTCTTCATTAACAAAATCGCACATTGGACAACACTACAACTCCTACACAACAAGGTTGTCATTTTCCGATGCCAAAAACATCTCCCAAAAGATTGAAGCAAACACCTATCCTAGGGGATCTGGTGACCAAAGAAAACACACACACCTTGACATATTTATGTGCTACTTATCGTTGTGCATTAGGGCATATCCGATTAACCATTTCTCATTGAGAAGGTAGATGAAAGAGAATGAGAAACAAAACAACAATGGAGATAATAAATGCAACTGAAGAACAATCAAAACAATAACCATAACTAATAATATTGATAAAGATGATAATGACTATTTGTAATAATGAAAATATAAATTTAATAACAACAAAAACAAAAAACAAAAACAATCAACAAAATGAAATAAATAAATTAACAAATTATAAATTAACAAATGAACAAAAACTATAAATTGTTCATGAGGGCGTCCAGGGCCTCATGACGCTGTGGGGTCATGAGTGCCCTATCATAGTACCGGTCGGCCGTCTGCACATTATGTGCCATGTGCCTGGCAAGGGCCTCTTGTACTGGCCGTGACTCCCCTGCCTCTCTAATGGTAGCTCTGTCCCAATGGCTTTGGCAAACCTCTGCCATTCCCTATTGACCAACTTGGACATGGCCTGAAACGAATAGAAACACAATACTAATGGTATGGAAAAAATTACATCATGTATTCTGACCTTAAAATTGTTTAACACACCTGCTCCACAAAAAGTGTCTTCCTAACTTGGTTAAAGAATATGACGTGTTTATGAGACCATTTTTAACTTGTTTCCCGACACTTTATTTCATCATTTGCTCATCGCTGAAATATATAACATTTAGGACAAGTTGACAATGCATGTCTGTTGTAAGTGTTATAACCACACTGATCACCTAATTCTCTACAACTTGTTTAATGTCGCGTGTATTGTTCTGAGTGTTATTCTTTATACATGTAATACTTGCAGAATATATAGGAGAGGATCAGAGAATGCCATCACAATAAAAACACAAAACACTTGTGAGTGTTATACGCAAAATAATCATGTGATGTCATCACATAAAATTCGCGTGGTGTTTTGATCGTCTTTCTTACATTATTTCAGCAAGTAAGTTTCAACAGTTAACGTTAATTCTATGGGTATTTAACATTAAAAAAAATTTACTTACAGAGGGTACAAGTTTTTTTCCGGAGCGGGTCTGAAATATCCAGGACCCTTCTTTCCAAATTTTTTGTCTGTACATTTTCAGTATCTTCAGGAGACCGCTGTCAATTCGGACAGGACAGAGTTTTCCTGCCGCAGCGACCTTGTGATTGGGTACCTTAAAAAATACAAGCACATGTTATATTTGAAAACTTAATAATTGTTCAAAGAAAACTGTTATTACATCATTTGTTTTCTACATTTTCTTCTGCGCTGGCGAATGGGAACGTTCTACTTATGCATCGGTATAAAAGAACCAACAGACCTCAAAACGCACTGATGAAGCCCTATTCCTCATAAGGAATTTTACATCTGTACACAGATGTATCTCTAGATGTGTACATATATCTCAATTGGAACTTAATGCGCATCTTTAGTTTTTTCTGTATTCATGGCGTGTAAAAAAGTGTGAGTTACATCAAGTATACATAGTTATCAGTGCAGGTATGATTGCTTTTATGGCGATTAATAGATAGGATACATGAACATTAACGATTATTTCACACCTTTTAAGTGGGCTGAAATGTTGATATCATTATTTACGTACCATAATTTCTGTATGGGTCTCCCCTTCTGCGATAACGGCAGAACCCACTTTGTCGGCTTCTAAATGGGCAATGTCACCTGCCCTTTTAGCATTAGCTAAAAGGAGCAGGCAACACAAAGCATCTCGGCATTCAAGTTGCTGGGATGGTGAGAGGCCCTCTGGACGGCACAACATCTCTTCCACTTCATTTCTTCTGGTACCGTCCAGGTACCTTCTCACCATCCATCCTTCAATTTCAGGCTGATTTGTATTGCTGTCACTTTGTCTGTAAAAAGAAATGACGCTTTTCATAGACAGAATTTTCTTCTATCAGTTATACAAAAAAATAAAATTCAAGTTTTTTTTATCTTTTTTTTTTACATTTTTAACAACACGAGAAAATTCTTCGACTTCACCTTTTATTTTGAATCATATTTAAACGACATAAGTTCACAAAATCGTTCACTGACTGGCTGCTTATAACTTTACTGGAACATATGCGTTGTGGTAAAAGTATGTCATTTGTTTCATATTGTAATCTGCCAGGTGAAACATAAGTCTGTGATCAATCGTGTATAAATTATTCACTGTCGCCATCATCCCCTACTGAACATCGTGTTTGTCTTTCATATACTCACCTTCGAACTCTCTCTCTGTTTATGTCCTCCAGCAACGACTTGGACATCAGATCCAGTTGGGCCTTCAGTGTTGCTAGTTTGCCCGTCGTTGTCTGGAGGTGGCGGCACCATTTTGGGGAAGCCCCCAGAAATTCCACAAAGCTCGCAAGGTGGCTGATGTACACTTTCATCGACTCTGGTTGAAGTCTACAAATAAATGTAAAAATACATAAATGAAGTTCAGAACGAGTTAAAAAATATCTTTTAAAGAAAAAGAGCAACATTACATCTTGGAACATTCAAAATTTCTTCGTCTATAACGTGTTTAACTTTTATAGGCCACTCTCTGTGTTCATTGAAAGCAAAATTACTAACTTGCTATTTATCGACCATACACAACATTACTTTGATAGAAGTCGCAAATGCGGTCAACTTATGTTATATGCGTACCTTTTGTTCTCCAAATCCTGGTCAATGAATCCCCCTGCTTGACCCAACTTTTCCAACGCTTCAATGCTGGCAGCATTCAGCTCAGATAGGAAAAATTTAATGGCCGTGGCATGGCTATCCATTGTCAGTGTGCCCCGCCTCCTCCCTGAAGCTCTGTCTTTCTTTGAGTTACTACAATTATAAATTACGTTTATTTTTACGGCAATCTGTCCATGTGTTCACTGCACAATGAAAGATTAAAAAATTATAATAATTGTAACGAGTCAATACATGACGTGGACATTAGTTAATTTTTAATTTTATTGTTAATTATTGGGCAGGCTTTCCAACATGTTAAGCATCAAAGTATACCTTCCACTATAACGAGGAAGTGATGTGGGAATTTTTTGCCCATGTAAAGATATATAAATGGTAAACATAGAAATCTGGCAATCCTACGCAATTACTTACCAATACTGCGTGAGGGCCTCTCTAAGATGCTCCTCATTCGCTGTTCCAGGTTGGTGGAGGAGACATCTTTGTAAGGTGTTGCTATAGTCCGAGCTGCCCTTTTGAAGGCTGTGCTGCCTTTGGAGATGCAGATCCATGCGCTTCGTCACCGAACAGCATATGACACACTGTCGGCGTCCCCCGTACTCCCTGGTCTCCTGTTTTTTTACTTTAACGCGAGAGTACAGGGTAGCCAGACGGTTTTCGTTTTGTCTATGCGGTTCGGTTGGAAGTCGCATGTGCCGCTTGAGATCCTGCACCATCGCGGTGCAGCCGGGTACGGGGCAGCGATATCGCTTTCTGTCCTACAAAAACCCAATGAATATATCATAATTACATCTCAATGGCATGTATCACCTAACGGACAGTGGAAAATAAGAAACCGATATTTTGAGCACCATGTCACGGCGGTGCACCCGGGTACGGGCCAACGGTAACACTTTCTGTCCTACAAAATGTCACCTCTATTTATCTATTGCTATCTACTATGCATGTCCTCCCCGTTTGCTGTTGGGGTGTGCATTGTTGGTAGCTTTGTATGTTTTGTTTGATTTTATATGTATATGTTATGTTTTCTGTTGTTCTGTGATTTACATTGCCGTGTCTGTCGATTGTCTCCTTTTGAAATCCTCTTCGGTTTTCTTTCCCCTACTCTTGAGCACCCATGTCACCTGAATTAAATCTATTACATATGTGTTTGGATACCCATTTCTTCTACCGTATGTCGTCTCTGTTATTATCATTAAATTTAATTTTACTTGCAAAAATATTACTGAAAAACTTACTGAAAACGCTGCCCTGTTCTTGGTGTGCGCTCGACGCTTTCTCTTTTCGCCATCAACATCATTAGCACCAGCATCATCATTGTCATCATCATCATCATCATCATCATCATCTCCTCCAGGGCCATCTTCCTCCATGTCACGCAGGAACTGCCGCCGGTCTTCTTTGGAAGGCTTATATTCACTTCCTGACGCTGTAACGAGATGGAAAATATTGACCACATAAAGGAACAAAATATAATAAAGCATGTTATGAATGCGGATGGGCGACCCAAATGAAAATTACAATTTACCTTCTTCTGTTTTTATTATTTTATTTCAATATTGTGAAAGGCCATGACTATATCTTCCACATATGGCCAAGACAATACCACAATGTTAACATTAAATAATTATTAATATGTAAATATATTATGATAACTTACACAGAAAATTGTCTTCGTCCTCCGAAATATCATCTTCTGGCTGGACATCTTCATGTGGGACAGATGGTGTGGCTGGGTCGGTCTCAACTACAAAGAGACACCAAGGTTTAATAACAGACAGTCTAGGAATGCAAATGTATTAACAAATGTTAGTTGGTGTACAGACAATATCATTGGGCTGAATACAGGTGTCAAGGGTTACAAGTGATAAAATCACGCGAATATTTCACGAGTAAGAATTGGTGATATATATGTGCCATCCTATGTGCGTACATTGTCATCAACTTTTTGCTTTGATTGTGGTTAAGGCAGAGGATGCCAAGAAATGGAAATCCAAATCTAACATGCAGTACATGCATTAGCCACTAGGCCCAATACAAGTGTCGAGGCTTACAAGTGATATAATCACGTGAATATTTCACCTATAAGAATTGGCTACATATGTCTTCTTGTACATCCTGTCACTTATGCTCGCTGTTAACAAGGCAAGCTAAAGATTCATCTTTTTTCCAACTGCTTGACACCCCAGGACGCCAATTCGTACATGTTAAATTTACTTACCCGTCTGAACGGCATCTTCTGTCTGAGTATCTTCAGGTGTGACAGGTGGTGTGGCTGGATCGGTCTCAACTGCAAATAGACACCAAGGTTTAATAACAGACAGAATAGGAATGGAAATGTATTAAGAAATGCAAGTTGGTGTACAGACAATATCCATTGGGCTGAATGCAGGTGTCAAGGGTAACAAGTGATAGAATCACGCGAATATTTCACGTGTAAGAATTGGTGATATATATCTGCCATCCTATGTGCATACATTGTCATCAAGTTTTAGCTATGATTGTGGTTAAGGCAGAGGATGCGAGAAATGTAAATCCAAATGTAACATGCAGTATATGCAGTAGCCACTAGGTCCAATACAAGTGTGGAGGCGTACAAGTGATAGAATCACGTCAATATTTCACCTATAATAATTGGCTACATATGTCTTCTTCTACATACTGTCACTTATGCTCGCTGTTAAGAAGGCATGGTAAAAATACCCCCTTTTGCAACTCCTTTACACACCAGGACGTCAATTGTTGATGTTAACTTACCCGCCTGCACGGCATCTTCCATCGGCTCCTCCTCCATAGCCACTCTGCTTGGCATTTCGGTCTCTTCTACAAATATATACCAAAGTTAAATAACAGAGACTCTAAGAATAGAAATGTATTACGAAATATAAGTTGATGTACAGGTATTAGCCCCTAGGCTAACTACAGGTGGCAAGGCTTATAAGTGATAGAATCACCCGAATATATCACCTATAAGTATTGACCACATATGTGTGCCATCCTTTGTGAACACATGCTTATCAACTTTTTCCTATGATTGTCTTTAATGCAGAGGATGGCAAGAAATCAAAATCCAAATCTAACAGGCTGAATACAAGTGTCAAGACTTACAAGTAATGGAATCACGCGAATAAGAATATGCTTATAACTCTGACTTACAAACGGTGTTTAAATTTTAACGTTTCATCTCATAGGTGGTATATGTAATTATACTCACTCCAGTGTCCACTATATTTGGCAGGAGTTCTTTCTTGTGATGACTGTTCCTGTTGTGACAGTGTCACCGTCCACCTTCCACTGCCGGACAATCTTTTTCTCTGCAAAAATAAGCATCCTATTATATCGACACAACCTTTATGAATGAAGACGACGATTATGATCATGACGATGATAAGGAAATGTTAGTGGTAACATGAACTGTTATTTGAGATATGCGATTACATCATATATGCACAAGACAAATGAACAAAGACGCACAAATAATGCAAACAAGACATGATGAGAAATAATTTTAAGTGGACGACACAAATGATACAACTACATAAACTAAAATTAACAGGACAAAGAGGTGTGACGTGGCATGTTAGCTACCCATAATTTCATACCGGTAACGACTGAATTGGTTTGTCCATTCTGAACACCTTTTTCCAAACGCCGTCCCTCAAAATAAGGTGACGGCGTTTTTCTGAATATACTCCTCTGGGGTAACCGTCTTTTAAAATAATAGTATCCCCGGTTTCGTGTTGGATTTTTTCTTCCTGTAATGAATGGATGTGACAATAGTTTAGGGTCAAAAGGTAATGGTGAACAATGAAGTGACACCGACAAATGATGACATGCAACGAAATAATATACACAAACATGAATCATACAGTATATTAAGTAAAGGATTTTTATCAAAAGGAATATGACGATTTTAACATCAATCAGTACAAACACATTCAGCCTTATAACTTTGTTTTTTCATTATAATATATCTGGTTTGGTTTACTGCTTATAGGATGCAATTTTACTTTTATTTATCGTAAGAATTAAAAGTCATCTTTAATATGGCAACGATAGAGGTGTTTATCATGAAAATTGTTATATAAAATACAACACCCTTGTCACTAATGATTAATATACTCACCATCGTGGGTAAGGGACGTCTCTGTTTTGTCTTGGATTGTGAATCCATTCCCACCTAATCAATAATCAAACAAAGTGTTATCAACACTGGAACATAATATACAACCGCAGATGGTAGGCAATGAAACATTGGTTTCTTATTACTATTATACTTTGTCATTGAACGTCTCAGAAATGTTTAAAATATCTACATTTAAATGGTTATTTGGATCGGCGACCATAAAAAACGATAACTGCTATGTACATTTTTCTCATTCATCTGATGTAAAAACATCACTTGTGATTTATTGTGTATATTGTGATTTTCACTTATAAGACATGTAAAGCACTGCATATATATTAGGTAAACAGTCTAACAAGAGACAAGCATTATGTACCTTAACTATAAGGATATCACCCTCACACTTTTATGGAAAAACAAAATGTTGTTTATTGCATTTTTTTGTGATCCTCTGCGTATATTGCGATTTATTACTTATAACAGGTACAAATTACCAATCATTTTTAAATAAATTATAGAGTTTAAGAGTTACAAACTCCACATTTTTTCGACAGTTCTGTTGCAATATACCTCAAAAAAGCAAAAGGTTCATGTAGAGAAAGCATATTTAAATTCATATGATAAAATGCCTGATCTTCATTAGTCTTTACAAAATATTCACATAGCCAAAACAAATTTGAACTGTGTTCACCTAACATTCAATTTAAAATCACCTTCAAATCGTTGCTAATGTTTTTATTTTTTTTTTTTTCTGTTCTAAAACAAAGGAAAAAGTGAAGAGCGGGAAACTTAAGCACGTGCAAAATCTAAACGTTCTAGTTACTCACAGCAGTCTTTTCTTCTTTCTGTTGAAGTCTTCGTCTCTTACTGGGTCTTTCCTGCTGCCTCTTTGCATTTCTTCTTTCCATTGCGACCTAATTAATATAGGGTAAACAGTCTTACAACACACAACCATAATGTACCTTAATTATGAGGATTTCACCCTGATATTTTTTGGAAAAAAACTACAGGCTAAAAACGTTTGATCCAAGACCGATAATTCCAATATGACGTGTTATATTGTAATATTTGTGATCTGTTGCGTTTATTGTGATTTTTCACTTATAAGAAGTGTGAATTAGCCATCATATCTGCAATGGAAATAGTGGTGTGCAGTTGAATTTAGTCGCCAAGAGCAGTATTTCAACAACAGCATTTCTTTCGGACACGCTTACAAAGAAAATGCAAACAACCATCATGATGCATTATAGAGTTTAACATAAAGAAAACTGACCATTTTCACGACAACTCTATTGCACTATAGGCCCCAAAAACAAAAGGTAAGAACGAAATACTACAGAAAGCACATTTTCAAATCTTATTATAAAATTACTGACCTTCAAAAGTGTTTATAAACTGTCCAAAAAATCCAATACAGTCGAAATGTGTTCACCTTGATTTCGTTGCTCAAGTTTCCTTTCTTGTTAAACAAAGGAAAAAGTGAAGAGCGGGAAACTTTAGCATGTTTCGCCCGTGCAAAATCTTAACGTTATAGTTACTCACCGGACTGGTACCTTCGGTGTTTTTCTTCCTTCTCTTCTCCTCTCCTTCTTTCCTGGCTCTCTGCTTTCTTCCCTGGAATTGGCTAGGCTTTGATGGCATGGCTTCCATTATGTCTTTCTTAAGGTTGTGTATTGCGGACTAAGCAATATACGGGTACCGAATACATGACCATTCCACCATCATATACTATATGTGTAATACCAGCAATAGGTGCGCTACTTAAACCAAATCATAATCTACATTAGACTATTCAGGTTAATGATATTGACATATAACTTAAAAAAATCAACTCTTAAAGGTGAATTTCTATTACGGACCGAAAAATTAGGTGGAATTCACAATCACATTTTTTTCACAAAAAATCCAAAAACTGTGATTCAAGAACGGGAACTATTGTTATAGACGAAGGATCACATATTGTGTATAATAACTTATAGGTGAAGGATCACTTCCTCTGTTTCGTACCTTATAGGTGAACAATCATTTAATGTGATTCTTCACTTACAGGTATAGGAAACCGTCTACAGACGAAGGAATCAGATCAGGCCACAACGGTTCCATGTCACCTTTCAGACAACGATCGCCTATCATTAGGGGATGCACTGACCTAGATCTGTTAACATTTGCTGTTCTGCTTTGCGTGAAACAAGTTCATTGCTCATGCCATGAAAGATGCAGTTTGTGGTGTTCTTGAAACTACTTCCGGCACTTAGACCTTTATTTCTAAGCCCCCGTTCTTCAGTTCCTCCTCCGCTGCCTCCCGTACTATTCAGGGAAAGTTATAAGTGAAGGATCACATATTGTGATTCTTCCCTTCTAAGTGAAGGATACGATCTACAGACAAAGCAATGAGGTCAAGGCACAACTGTCACCTGTCACCCTTCAGACAACGGTCGCCTATCATTAGGGGATGCACTGACCTAGATCTGTTAACATTTGCTCTTCGGAGACAGTACAACACAACAGTGTGCTTTGCGTGAAACAAGTTGATTGCTCATGCCATGGAAGATGCAGTATCTGGTGTTCTTGAAACTACTTCCGGCACTTACATCTTTATTTCTAAGCCCCCGTTCTTCAGTTCCTCCTCCGCTGCCTCCCGTACTATTCAGGGACAGTTATAAGTGAAGGATCACATATTGTGATCCTTCCTTTCTAAGTGAAGGAAACGATCCACAGACAAAGTTACACATAATTAAGGGAACGTATGTTCTTTGTTCTACACATGTGCGAATGCAGCACATGTGTAGGCATTTGAACAAGTGCATAGACATAAAACATATGGGCTATTCAATTACACATGAGTAAAGGGTTCATATGTCGTTATTACTACACATGTGCTAAAGGTTTCAGTTATAGGTGAAGGATCAGAGAATGTGATCCGTCTCGTGCCAACATCCCCCTTTTTTAAGAAAACGAATAAGGATAGAGAAGAAAACAATAGCTTAAATGGACGCCTAGGGGTTGGGGTTTTCAGTTTTCACCTAAATGTAAAGTTTCCATTGTTTTCACATTTTAGTGATTTTTGGATTTCTTCATGTACAAATGTTGCCTCTTTCAGTGGAGACGTGATGTATTCAAATATTGAGTAGAACCAGTACGGTAAGTGACATCGCTTGTACCGCTTACTACTTATATGTATTATTCATAACGTCTTAGAGGTGACCGACCATTCAGAAATCTAATAAAAGCCATTATTTCGTGTATATAAACGAACAAAAATGTTGATTTTAACACCAGTATGATGTTACCGATAATTTATATTGGCATATTTTGCTCTTATATTGTCTAATATATGAAAAGAAAATATATTTATAATAGAAAAAAATTGTTAAGGACCGTCACTCTGTATGTTATAAGATGCAAAAATGGCGGGAGAGGACGACGATTAATCTTTTCCCGCGACTTCATACTAGTTTTACTAATATGAAGTCGCGGATAAAAAAAGAAAATCGTCCTTAGGGAGGAGCAAAGCGATGCAGGGACGATTTAGAAAAGAGGAGGGAGGATCGACTGGGATCGACTGGTTCCCTGTGTGAACATACTCTTATTAACCAAACTTTATAGTATTATTTTTTCAATACTTTGTATAAGGTGATTTGATGTCGGGCAATATTGCTCATAAACAGCTTCAACACTGAAAATATATCATTATTTTTATGTACAGTTTCTTCCCTGTGCTAAGCGACTAAACAGGGAGATTTAGCATTGAAATCGGATGATCTAATTACATCTTCTGCCTAACAGTTGATTTCAACAAAGGGAGAAAATTACTATGTGATTGTTCACCGATACGAATCCTCTCTAAAAAATCGTCTTATATAGGTGAAGATTCACAAATGTGAGCCTTTCCTAATAAAAATCCTCTCTAAACTCTTCCTATATAGGTGAGAAAAGTGTGATCCGAGTACACATGTTAGTCTTGTGATCTATCATGTATAAGAATTCTCCCTGAAAGTCGTCGTCTATAGGTGAGTACAGTGTGATCGATTAAACATGTTAGACTTGTGATGTATTATGTATAAGAATCCTCTCTGAAAATCGTCGTCTATAGGTGAGTAAAGTGAGATCCGAGAAACAATGTTAGAGTTGTGATCTATCATGTATAAGAATCCTCCCTGAAATTATATATCCATCCTCAGAATAGAAAAAAGTGCAATGACCCCCTCTAAGTTTTGGACAAAAAGTCAAGTGGAAACTAAAGCTTCTATTGTATATATAACCCCCTTCCAGAGGGTGTGCCGGGGGTAGAATAGGCACAAGAACTCTGTCCTGGGGCACTGGACCCCTGGTAGGCACCAGGAGTATAATAGGAGCCAAAACTGTGACCGCCATGTTTGCCGTGTGGTGCGACCCGTGTCGTTTGATGACGGATACCTGCGAAG
>JAULBM010196319.1:0-17453 GCA_032357055.1 Geukensia granosissima
AGAAGTGCAGTCACAAGTCAGAGGGCATTTCAGGTATTCCTCAATGTTTAGGTTACGCAGGCATCGATGAGGTGAAGGGTATGGGTAAAGCAAAATAGGTTTACCATACCACATTTATCACATGTAAAGCCATCGCTCAATATCATTGGCTGATCTTTGTCTTTCACGTTGATTTTTGTATACATAGCCAACAATGAGGCAATATTTACTTAATTTTACGTATATATGTTCGAGGTTTACAGATCGCCACATGGAGTTCGACCATAAAAAAGCCATTTTGAAGACCTCTAGATTTGACGAAGATAGTGTAATGACCTTAACTCCATATACTTTCTTCTTTGTATAAGTTTAACTTGTTATACTCAAATATTCTGTTAAAGCATTATATCTTTTAATAAACTATGTTAAATTAAAAAACCAATAATTTTACGTTTTAAAAATGCACTGAAACGAAACATTGTATTTGTTGTAACGTTAGCGGTAATTCATCGGAAAATTGTCAATAAAAGACCCCCAACATCACGATTAATATTGGCGATATATGATAACATTTTTTAGAAATACATTGTTTATTACCTCTAAGGGGAGACGACTTTGTCATCAATTGAAGCCTACTGAGCTTGTGTTCAGAAAATTGGAAGCTTTTACTTGAAATTGTCTTTCTTTTATTGTTTTTATTTTGCAATTTCTTATGTTCGGGTACTTTTCTGAATTTTGGGCTTTCCGGTATGTTTTTAACAGTATGTCTTAAATGCTAATGGTACTGATGAGAGATTACTCCTTGAAATGTTCATATAGCATACTAAAATTCTCCACATTTACATTGGTAATTTTGTATTTTTAAATGCGTAGTTAACAACATAGTATTCGGACATACTGTGTTTGATGACAACAAGAGCTTTCTTTCAGTGAATCGGAGCATTCATTAGAGAGATAACTTCCTTTTGCATGTACTTTTGTTTAGTATATTTACTGTAATTAAGAGGTACTTCGTAGTCGGATTGGCTGACTTTCTGTTTGATTTTTTATATTTTGACGGTTTCTGCTATTGTTTTCTTTGTTAATTTTTTTACCACTCGTTGGGGGATGGTTGGGTATCCCTTAAACTATTTTAACCCAACTTATTTGCCTGTCCCAAGTCAGGAATTGTGGTAATAGGTTTATAGTTGTGTTTTGATATTCTGTTACATTTACATTTTGATAATAATCAGGTAAGCGCAGAAATTTTTACGGTACGTAAACACGATTTTTATTTTGGGCGATTAGAGCTTTTTATAAGTAGTGGTATTCCACACGTGCTGAAAGCCTTGTTGAGACCTGTAGTTAATTCCCACTGTTTTTCTTGTGGTTGCAGTCACTCTGACATTTACCTCATATCTTTTTTTCCATATTAATACTTAATTTTAGCTATGACAATAAGAAGATGGATCCATCAAACATGTAACTCTTCGAATGTCTCATGGGCCAGTCCCAAGTCAAGACGTCTGGCAATTGGATTGTCTTATCTAGTATATTATATCTATATTATTTCCATTGAAATATCTATTAACATTTAGGTGTTTCGACTGTCATTTAACATTTACACCTAATTTTTTTTGTCGGTGTGATGGGGATTCTCCCCTTCTTGAAGGGATTTATGGTGACCTTTAAACTCTAACTTTTAATATCTTCTTGGTAAAATTGGGCGCGGTTTCGATTTTCCTACTACGTTATATCTGTTGAACCCCATTATAATATATTCATTTCAACAAGCAATAACTCAAATCAAAACTAAGCAAAACAGTTTGTTGTTTGTATTCATGACAAAAGCCAGATTCATCATTCTTAAAAGAATTTACAGTGCACCTCAATATGAAGATATTTTTATTTCAAACAAAAACCTTTCTTCTTTTGACCTAAATTTAACAAAAAATAGAGGTCGTATGATATAAAATAAGATTTTAGTTGGGTTTTGGCAAAATATAATATTTTGGGTGTTCACAATTGATCTGCTTATTCTTTGGGGTAATCATAAACATTAAATCATTAAACATTAACACGTCAATCTGCTGAAAGAATCCACATTAGACAATATATTGTCAGATAGACCTCTTCATCGGACAGTCTAACAAAATGACAAACTCTGGCAGTCTAAATGTTACACTTACAGTGATTTTAGTGATTTGCTTTTTGATATAAAAAAGACACCCTAAATGTGAATTGTTCTGTCTCCTTTAAATGTCTCAAATTACTGAACCATTGCTAGTTACATTAAAATCGGCCAAGAGAGGTAAAACTATTCTGTGTGATTCTTGTAAAAAATCAATGTTTTTCCGCTCATTTGCAAAAGAAATTAGAAAACAAAAAGGAATTGGTAATGACAATTATTTTATTAAAAACAAATTACATCCTACTCTTATGGTAGTCTGGATTTCTATTCCTATACTTAGTATCCACCGTATCCACCAACTACAAAAACAAATAATAAAAACATTACAAATAGAATGAAATGACTATCATCAACATATTTATCCTAACACGAGATACAGGATTTAAATGTCAATAAGATATTTTTAAAAGCACAAGGGTTTGGTAAAAAGGAACTTTTAAATCCACTCGCAGAATAATGCCAGTTGTAATGTGTTAGATTGCATTTATATATAAATGTGAAGTGATATTGAAATTCAATACGAACATTCTACTGAAATACCGACTTCCAGTTTACGATTTTTTTTTCATTTGGACCCCTTGTTAAGGTAATTAAATTTAAATTATTCATTTGACCAGATTCTGAAGTGGCTTAAACGTTTTAATCATCGCATATACAATTGAAATGCACACATGTGTATTGCAAACATCTTTTTGGCCATAAATTTTGAAAAATTTAACCAGCGATTGAAAAATCTTCGAAGATATTAAATAAAACTTTAAAGATTTTGCAAAGGTATTTTCAAAGTTCAAAACAGGTGTATATTGTTTACATCTTTCAGCTGTGTATGATTTTTCAACTAGTTCAAATATCTTACCGCTTTTTACGACTGAAATCTCATGTCCTCCATATCCACCGCCCATTCCGTATCCACCATATCCACCACCAATTCCGTATCCACCGCCCATTCCGTATCCACCGTATCCCTTTCCACCGAATCCACCATCAATGACGATATCTCCGTATCCACCTAATCCTTTTCCGTATCCACCTCCCATTCCATATCCACCTCCAATTCCATATCCACCATAGCTCTTTCCGTATCCACCATAACTCTTTCCGTATCCGCCATAACCCTTTCCAATTCCTCCACCAAGTCCACCGAATCCAACAAGTCCAGCTCCGAATCCACCTCCATATCCTTTGCCATATCCACCATCAATTATGATGGCTCCTTTTCCATATCCACCATAACCACCACCGTATCCTCCTTGATAGTAACTGGCACAGGCCATGGAGGCACAGACAGCCAAAACCACAAGCTTCATCATTTTGTGGATTTCTATAAAACAAAATTGAAAAACTTCATGTTAGAAATTCTAAAATGCAACCAGTCATAACTATCGCATAAGATATTAATCATTTTGAAAAATTAAAAGCAGAATAGAAAAGATTGAAATTTCACGTTCCTAAAAATAAGACAAAACTAACATAAAGATATCCCAAAATCGGTCCCTCGCGCGGCTCCAGTCATGAAGTCCATAATCATAATGCATGTATCAAACCAATCCATTGAAATTGGTATCCATATAATTTTGTATTACAATAACTTTGGTAAGAAGTGTATAGTTAAAATATGTTGTAGTAGAATTTTGAACAATAAATGTTGTGTTATCACTAAATACGATTGTATTAAATAAACTATTCAGTTTATTTATTGGAAAACATTATGAAAATGAAAATAGGAAATATTATCGTAATGGAAACTAATTCAATCCAAAAATTTCCTTGTTTTAATCAAATTTGAGTTGTGAAGAAAATTGTATCAACAAATATACAAACAAATTCTTGACAGAAACGATTTTGTATTTTCATTAAAAAATATATCCTTTGATGTTAATTAACTAAATCTTTTAAAAATTTGCTTTTTTTGTTTATTACAGATGCGAATTTTATTTGTAATGAAGATAATTCTCCAATGTATTACTTACTTGTTAAGATGACGGTTAGTCCAGTGACCACTGTGGAGTAAGACGTGGAATATATACTCTAACTAATACGTTTATCATTGTCACATCTGTCATAATATATGTACATTAATAATAATAAGCCACGGTAGCAGTGTTCATTACATAATATTATTTAATTTAATATGAATCTGTCTAAACGACTCATCTTTATTTCGCTTTATACTTTTATCATAAAAATGTGCCTTTTTATATTAAAGGCATGAGTTTTCCGTAGTTGTAAACTTGAGGTACTTGGATACAACATAAGTAGAAATAGAAATATTTAAAGTATAAGGATCAAAAGTTTTGTGGTTTTTTTTTACACGAATTATTATTTTAGCCGATTTTTCAATTGCGGAAAAAAAGTTTAGACTGTATAAAAAATTACGGCATATAAAAAAATGATAAAACATTACAAAAATTTTCAAACTATTTAAAGAAAAATTAATAATATCTATTATTATTATTAATTATTGGTGGATTACTTCTTATTGCCTGAGAAAAATTGCAAATGATTTGAATTGTTAAATGTGGTTGTTATTTAATAAGCAAAGAAAATACCCGTTTCTGTCAAGAATGTTCTTGTATATTGGTATATACAATCAACACAACACCCCAAATAAAGCCGTTTCTTTGTATTGTTAAGTTCCTATAGTTTATCAAACGAAATTTGCCACAACGAAAGTGAATTTCTATCAAAAGTTTTACAACGAAATATATCATATTATATATTGTTGGAATTCTAATGCTGTAGTTAAAAATTCATTTTATCTTGAAATAAAAAATTTTCCCATAGGGTGTAATGTTAATTTTTTCGACTTCGTAAATTTTCTTCATTTTGTGGGTTCAATCAACTAATGTTCTCGGGTAACAGGTCATGATAAAAAAAAATTTATTTTTCAGGGTTTTATGACAGATAAAAGATGAAATCTTAAGAATATAGTTGAATTATATTCTAGCTATAACACTGAAGCATGACATGTATCTATAAAGACATGCCATTTTGAGACAGATTTTTCAATGTCAAATAATTAATAGGGTAACAGATAAATAACATCGGCAAACATATAATTTTATCTAAGTTGGAAATCTTCAGTCCAGTCATATACTTATGGTCCAAGTTTCATTTCCTGTTACAAAATATAAACGATTAATTTAATATTAAACAAAGGATATGATCAAATTGAATTATTTGTGCAAGAAATTTATGGCAAATATTGTCTTTTCTTTTGAATGAATATCTTATATCTTCATTTTTTCCATGCATAATATATAGTATATAGGAACGGGTTTGTAGTCCCGACAGTGGGAAGATATCATTGTCATTTGTGAAATGGATATTTCGTACGGTCAACTAAATCATAATTTCTTTAAAAAAAAATCAATGTTTATAATGGAAAATGACAATATCTTCATTGAAAGTTTAACTGTTATATACGACGTGTCCTGTTTATTTAATTAATATTATTTCGTATTTATATTATACAATAATATCTCAATATTTGCACCATTCGCAAAAAAAAACGTCAATAAGAGTAAAGCTGTCTCTGCAACGGAAATTGTACTTTTTGGACAAAAAACCATAAAATAAAAATGTGGTGTATTTTTATCATCGACGGTCAAAAGACAGACAATATATGCCTTAAATTCATCACATTAATAATTCTAATAATTATAGTAATATTTTAAAATTTTTAAAATTCCTGATTAACAAGATATTATCATTTTCTAGTCCCGACTACTAAAAATCAAGCAAATTACAAATCCTTATATATTCTATATCTCCAATCAGATATGTATGTAGAAACTACGTCACATCTCAGTAAAGCAACATGTTTAGCAAAAACTAATTAGGCTGAACTAAAAAAATTCAATTTGCCTAAACTTATGGACCAAAATGTGGTTAAAATTAACTTTATTATTTTAGCAAAAATAAAACAATCGTTTACTTCATAAAGGAATTGTTTATTTATATTTGTGAAAAGATTAAAATCTTATTTTCAATAATCAATTCAAACTACAAAAACAGGGCGTGTACGGAAACAGTTACATATATTATTGCTCCAAGTTAAGTTTGTGAAAGCTTGCAACACAAAATAACACAGTGAACACAGTGGATACTTGGTGAAATAAACTGTCGAAAGCCGAAAGCGATTAAGGTTACATGACAGGTAGATGTAATAATAGGCTGGGTGTTGAAAGAAAATTGATATTGGATGATTTACTACCTATCGTAGAAATGTTACACAATTCATTACTTGTATTCCATGTTTACATAGCTTTCAGTATAAGAAAATTTGATGACACGCGCATAAAGTATGAAATCTATTTAAGCAAGTCATTAACCATTACATTAAAATAAAAATATTATTAATTCATTAAATTTATAGCTCTTGAATTCCGATCAGCTTTTCGAATTTTTTGTAGTAACCTAGATATGTTAAAACTATCTTAAAGGTTTTTTCTCAAAACTATTTAGGGAAAGACATGAAAAACATTAAACACTGTATTAAAGTATAAATAAAACTATCACACTAATTCCCTTTCTATACAGTCATATGTAATATCTCTAATTTTTTATGAAGATTTCTTTTCTTGACAATCCTAAGACATATCTTAGAAGGTGATTTAGGATAATCTTAGGAGTATCTTAGGACATATCTGAGGTCTCTTAGAATTTTCCTAGCTAGGATATCTTAACTGTATCCTAGCTTGCTTAGTATATGTTAACTGTGAATAATGTAATCTTACTAGAAAACGCCATCCAAATTTTACAGATAAAGGGCATCAAATACTACTTGATGAGGTAGGAAAACAAGACAATTCTTTTTTGTAAGCTATGCAATTTGCAACATAAAGTAAATTTAGGAATACTGGCAACAAAATAAGCTTCGATGTACTACATATAATACTTGAGCACTTATAGTAATGTCAAAAGCGCGAATTCCGAAAGACAGGCGGTAAACCTCCTCCTGAAAAAAACTTACTTCTTTTCAGGATAAAATTGTTGGCAGTATATCGTCAGACGAAGACTGTTTATTGCACTATGAAATATTAACTGCAGACCTTTACGTACGAATGGTCATTTTATTTCGAGGTCAGGAGGGGTTTGCCCGTTATACTGGGTCAGAAAATGTCAGATTATTTATTCTGACCACGGTACAGATTATGTATTTATCAGAAACCAGTTTGTGATAGTGTTTGATGATTTTGTTGATTTTGTCGGGATTTTTTTGCTGTTTTTTTTTTTTTTTGTGTTGGTGGGCATTTTTTCTTTTTTTTTTACAAAATCTGGATCCTAAAGTCAGGATATTCCTAAGACTTTCTTAAGACACCTAAATTGGTGTCCTAATTTTAGAATGATTCTGAGATAAATCCAAAGTTGAAACTTGTTCGAAAATTCCACTTAGAACTAAGAAATGTCCTAGGATGATCTTAAGATACATCTTCGTCCTAAGATACCTTCGAAAATAAGGCCCCAGAAGCACAGCAAATATATTAACGTTCGGCAATCAAGACTTATTTTGAACAGATATTTTGAGTCCAGTGTAGAATACCCAGGTGAGAGATCAAAAGTGCATTGTCCACAGAAATAAGAAAATTTAAAACAAAATAAAAAATAAAACAAAGCAGAAAACAACAAAGGCTTATTATTCATGCAACGAGCTCCTTTATAAAACAGGAGTGGGATCAGTTGCTCCGAAAGGGTGAGCATCTCCTCTCCTGCGCGCAACACCCTTCGCGGAATCCTATAACTCTAATCCGGGTTAACGTCAATCCGAGAAGAGTTCGAATCATGAATCATGAAAATAGGTAATTTCACTGTTTATTTAAGACACGTCTGCATCTGCTTGAAAACTGGATGGCAAGAATAATAACTGTTAATTCAGACAAATATTCGAAAATAAAAGCCAAAATCTGGGTTTTTTTAGTGGCAAAAATTACCACTTTAAGATGACAAATAATGCACAGGTTTCTAGAACATCTCAATGAGAATACGGAATTCTACCGTATATTTTACCCGTGGTAACTAGACTTTGTAGCCTATCCCATGCCTGTTGATTATTCGAACTTGATCTAATTCTTAATATGCAAAGCGAGGTTGTTGCATACATGTTCATTGTAACAAATTACAGTATTTTATTTGTTGTCTTGAAAATTCGACCGAATTTATTTGCGTTAACATTTTTATATTTCTTATACATCGGGATTCACACCGTTCGTTGATATTTTTTTAAATTATGTTTTCAATTTATTCTTCTGAGTAATGCGTTTGTAGGTTGTATAATAATAAAATGATATATATGTACATGCATTACAATACGATGTTATCTATAATTTTACATGCACTTAAATTTCCCAGAATACTAGCACAACTTACAAAAACATCTGCATCTTAAATAGTTTTAAAAATAATAAAGAGCTTTTTGCTTATGTTTTTTAGTCTTTGTCATTGTCAGATTGTTAATCCTGTGCTATACCAATTTTAACATGTTTGTTTCATTACAATAATTGTACTTAATTAAAATAACATTCATATGTACCTTCAAACAAAATACGAAATAAATTTCTGTTTGAACAGTGATGTTCTTAGATTTGTATACATGAATACCGTAAACTAAAGCTAAATGATGCATTGCTTCGTTTTAATTTTACACTTAAATTGAAATTTATAACAAAATCTTTATTACTTTATTTACTGTTGAAAAAACTGTGGTCAAAGTTGTTGTTTTTGTGTTTATAAGAAAAATTCAAACAATTATAGTAAAGTTCTGAGGTACAGACAGCATTTAGTAATTATTAAGGATAACAATTATCCATTATGCCGGATATCACTTAAAATAAATTAAATTTAATTGAAAACTATTAAGATTGTCTTTAACTTTTTGGGTTAAAAAATATTAAAATTTAGTAGAGTATGTTGCTAAATTATTTGCAAATATAAACATGATGAATTTCTCAAAAATTTTTGGATACCACAAGCTAAAAAATAAGCATTTTCTAAAATCAAAAACTTACCAACAATATACAAATTCTTGCAATATTTTGGAAATCATCTGCATGTCATTATAATCAGAGTGTGACATAATACTCACAATAAGAAAAAAATACCCCAAAAATGACATGCTTTTGTATACGTTATATCCCCTGTTCCATTGAAAATAAATAGGAAAATTAAAATTCTGATTTTAAGCCTTTGCTCAAGTTAGATTTTTGTGGACTTTTTGTATCTTATTTGTATATAATGATATAGATATAAACTAAAATTTCGTCTGTTCCAATTAGTTCAAGGTTAGAGTATATCTTGACTGGACTAATAATGTTCGAGCATCGCTAAATGCAAAATCTAAAGAGTACTTTTAGATATAAATGTCTAACAGTTTTAATAAATATACGCAGAAATGCGCGAATGAGTTGCAAAATTATTCAAAATCCAATACGAAACAGTTTGGAAAATATTAAATAAATTAGTAAATGTAGAAAAGATAGCCCACATATATCTATTGAAACCTTTTTCGAATATTTTTAGAATGACTTGGACAACGATTCTTGTGACGATAAGTTACAGATAATCTTACAGAAGACAACTCAATATACGATGAAACATTGAACGGGTCTATAGCCGAGTAATAAGTCCCAGAAGCTATACATTTATTAAAAAGCAACAAAGAACCCGGAATTGATAGTATTTTGAAAGAGAATCCCCAAGCGTTAATTTCGTTATATTGCAAGCTCGCTCATAATGTCTGGTAAAACATTTTACTTCTGCCACACGTTCCGCTATATAGATGATGTCCTTTCACTGAATAACTCTTCATTTGGTGACTATGTTAACCGCATCTATCCCATTGAACTTGAAATTAAAGATACTACAGAAACAGAAAGGTCTGCTTCTTACCTATACCTACACCTAGAAATTAACAGTAATGGCGGGTTATGAACAAAACTTTACAACAAGAGGGATGAGATTTTTCGATTGTAGACTTTCCGTTCATGTCTAGCACCTGCAAACGTAGAGTATATTTCTCAGGTGATGCGCTACTCCAGGGCTTGTACTTCTTATCAGGATTTTATTGATAGAGGGTTCCATCTGACAGTTAAGCTGCTGAGCCAAGAGTTCACGGGGAAAGATAAGAGTCATTACTCCGGAAGTTTTTTCGGTCGCCATCATGATTTGGTTGACCGGTACGAGATGTCAACTTCACAAATGACAATGGATAACTTCCCACTGCCGTGTTCCTATACCGGTTGTGAATAACATCGATTGTGACTATACATCGGCTTTGTCTACCGAGCAACACGACGGGTGCCACTCCACTAGTGGAGCAGGAGTTGCTTACCCTTCCGGAGCAGCTGAACTTATCCTGGTTTTTGTAGAGTTTATTTTACTCCAGCTTTTGTTTTCAGTGTAGTGTTGTGTGTTCTATGTTTGTCTTTCATTTTTAGCCATGGTCTTGTCTGTCTTCCGACTTCACGATTTCTGTCTGCCCCTTTGATATCTCCGAATTCCTCTTAATATAAAGGTTGAATTTATTTCTAATTAACTTATATTGATCTAAAAAATAAGCTGGTTTCAGGAAAATCTTTCATCATCTGATAATAAATTTGCGTTATATGCTATAGTTTCATTATACTTATCCTTTAGAATAATTAACTTCGGCATTTGATGCTTTTCATGGCTTATGGTTAAAATAAAGTCAAATTAAAGGTTAAGGTTTAACAGTCATATATAACATGTACAATAATATCGATTTCTGTGTTTCAAAAATATGATATCATATAGAAAAAGGCGATGTGGTATGATTGTCCACGAGACAGCCATCCGAAAAGTGTAAATCGCAAATTTCCAAAGGCTGTCCAAATGCCTTTGATAAAGAGCAAATGGCCACACCATACGGCAAACTGTAAAAGACTCCAAAATAAAATGTAATGATATTCAAATATAACAAATATCGACCAAATGAGTAAACAATGAAAAACAAGTAAGACTAATACCAAAAAAAAAAAAACAACGACATCTACTTGATTACAGGTTACTAGGTTGGTACAGGCACATACATAATGTGGCACGATAAAACATTTTTGTGAGTACTCAACCTACCCCTTAACCTGGGACAAAACGAATTGTTTCCGTGCATGGTAATTGTAAGTCAGAATGAAAACTGCTCTCTTGGTATTTTAGACCACTTCAAAGAGCAGAATGGTTTACTGTTACTTTTAACTAATGACAATGTTAAAATGAATCGCATGTATTTTTGGAAATTTGTGTTGATGTATGCAGATTATACTTTACTTTACCTGATACTTATTGTAAGAAGTGAAAACTTACAGTAAATACTGGTAAATCAAATGTGATGACATTTGGCAAGAGAAAAGTAAGAGTTATTTTTAAGTGAAATACTTGAAATGTAGAGCCCCCCGAAGGACGGCCGGGGTATAAAAATAGGCCGTTCGTTTTCTCCGCCAGCAGGTACAACCCCTACTACATGGGTGTCCGTTGGTTGGGTGGGATGTATAAATACTCGACCACCCCGAGATTAGCCGGGGTAAAGAAATTGGTTGCTCGGTTTCTCCGCCAGGAGGTGGAACTCCTCCTAAAGCGGCGTCCATTGGTTGGGCGAGATGTATAAATATTCAACCAGTCTCGGAGGTGCCCCGTGTTGGAATATGCCACGTTCTAAGCACATTAAAGATCCCTTTGCAAGCTCGTTATGAGTGGCCCGTAGGTGACCAGTTGCTTAGGCTAAATTTCCTACTCAAACAGTCCAAATTTGGCATCCCCTGGCTTCTTAATTCCCCGGCCTTATCCCCAGCTATCCCCTCTTATGATTTATTGTTTGATAACTTGTTCTCGTTCTGAATATGGATAAATATTTGCCACTGGACGTAAAACAACAACCAATCAATCAATCAATCAACCAAATGAAATGTAGAGAGTTATAAATATCTTGGCATTTGGATATATTATAAAAATTGTCTTTACTTATCTAAACAAGCAATTATGCAACCCTGTGTATTGACCACTATAAAATGTATACTTCAAGCTGAAGTTTTTGTCTTTCCTGTCAATAATTTAAAGTTTATTTGGTACATAGTCCTCATGTAACATATTAAAAAATAAAACTTTACAATCAGAAAAAGAAAAGGCTCGTTAACAGCTGACTTTCACATAACTACTAAAGAAATATCCTCTGCATTCGCTAAAATGACTTGGTAAGGCTAAAAGATAAGATTTGATATCCACTGAAATGTTAAAAAATGGCAATCCAAATTTCTACCCTGTTTAGTTAAGTTATTTTAAATGTGCTTTCTACATGCGTATTACCCACTTAAGAGGTCATCTCTCCTATTTTTATTCCGTTTATTTTATTGTGGTTTTACGCCAATTTTAACAAGATTTCAGTCATATTGCGGCGGTCAGGTTTACGCATGGAGGAAGCCAGAGTACCCGTAGAGAACCACCGACCTTGGACAGGTAACAGGCAAATCTTATCACGTCTTGTGCGAGTTAAACCCAACCCGTTTTTGTGTGGCACAAAGTCAGACGAGAACTCACGCCGTATAGTTGATAGGCTACAGTGATCTGTACAGGTAATAAGTTATTCTATTTTTAAAATCAGATGACCTGGGTTTTCCCACAAACTATAGAGGCCTCACTATTACTAGTAATCTTGCCAAACTATTAAATTCCATTATGAATAACAGATTAGAAGACTTCCATCAGTACAAAAGTTAGTACACAAGTTAGTTCATAAATAAGGTTCACAAAAATGCCAGGACATTTTGTTGTTAAAATGTTATAGACGAATATTGTAGTTCAAAAGAAGGTAGATTATATGCCTGTTTCATTGACTTGTACAAGGCATTTGATACTGTTGTTTATCTTGGTTTAAAATTGAAGCGATTGCATTTTAATGTTGGATCCAAGTTTCAAGACACAATTTATAATATGTATAAATGTAGTGAATCATGACCACATTAGTAATTTTTCCTTAGCAATGCTGGGTTAAGACAAGGATACAATATTAGACCCATTATTTAAATTTCTTATTAATGATTTACCATCTTAAGAGGAATGTCTTTATCTGTATCTTTATATGCTAAAAAAAGTGGCCGCCTAATGTATGCTGATGATATAGTCATATTTTCAATTAATTTCAAATATTTAGGCATTCATGATCAATTTGCAGCATCTGGAAGCTTCTCTGTTCAAAAAAAGAATTGTACAAAAAGCTTTTAAGTCAAGTCATTTAAACAAACTGCGGCAAAAGTCTCAACCCAGGTATGAAGTCATATAATAAAGTTTCTTAATCATACAATAAAACTCATACTTTTATATTGCTCTGGAAGTGTGTTTAAGGTCAATAGAAAAGAATTGAGAAAACCCCAATTTCCACATTTTGATGATGGTTACAAGAATTTTAAAGGAGAAACATTACATGTCAAGTTGTTAATTTATTCTTGGAATTAATAATAAAGGTGTAAATCTTTCTGAACTTGAAATATTTATTCTTGGCATGAAAAGGGTAAAGGTAAATCATGCCAGGAACTAAATCAATCTCTTAAAAAGATATAATTTAGATTTGAATTTTTAAACAGTCAGTAAAAAGATGGAAAATCAGATATTTGTCGTTGAAAACAACTTTCAGTCTTGAAAGATATTTAATTTTACTCAATAAATTTGAAAGGGTCATTTGTAAATTACGTGTTTCTGCTCATAAGTTAAATATTGAGACTGGTAGATATTATATTAGATTAAAATTTTACAGCAAAGTCCAACATTTCGTTCACTGTATTCAAATTTGTTCAGTTTGTTAATCTGCCCGTGCTTGAATACGTATGCTCTTATATTATTTTCCAGTTATGGTAAATTTATTCTTGAGATGACTATCTCTATGGGTTCGCCTTAATTGTTTTTTTTCTTTTTCGGCCAGTGTCTTAATTGAAAAATATTTAGCAGTTCTTCTTCTTATTAACGCTATATTCAAGCTATTTTAAACAGCCAAATCATTTAACAAAATCTTGATGTTCCTTGTGTTTGTTTAAACGTTTTGTTTGATTTTGTATGGTTTACTGTCGCTCAGTTTATGACAGTTTTTGTTAGATTTATTTGCCCTTGTATATCTGATTTTTTTTTTTACCTTACCCCGCATTAACAGAATAAGGATTGTTGGCATCAAACAAAGAATTCACCTCAAACTTCGGGTAGGGGCCGTCTTGAACTTACAGATAGGTGCGAGTTTTTCTCTGTGTTGAAGGCCTCACTGAGACATTGAGATAAAGAATTGCTTGGAATTTACTTGTATATTTGAGATTTTTGTGTCATGAATAGTTACACCATATCGTTTTTTTTCCTATTTTAAGACTTCTGCAATTTTTCAAGTTTGAATAATCCAAAATGTGTAATTTTTCAGTAAACTTTTGAAAATACCATTTCTACGATTAACTTCAACTGCATTGGTAAAGGAGCAATGTAAATGGTTTCCTTAACGAGCTGTTTACATTTCCGAACCACAAGAGATCACTAAGGATTTTTATTTCGGTCATTGTCCATAGATATTCACCCTTTTGAACGTAAAAGGTTCCACGAAAACGTGTGAAGTGTAAATCGTGTGCGTGTAACGTGTGAATCATGTATGTGAATTGTGCGGATCGTGTGTGTGTGTGTGAGGTTTGCGTGTAACGTGTATCTTGTATTGTGTGGTCCAAATCGTGTATTGTAAAACATGTATCGTATACCGGTTTTTATTGTTCGATTTTAATGTATTTTAACGTATGATTTTCAATCGTTATGATTTTTCTATCTTGTATAATATCTTCATGAAACGAAATAATTTTTAATTAAAATTGTTTAAATGTATATCATTAATTATTTACCTACCATATTTAAGAAACGCGTTGAAAAATAGTAAAATTATCGATAAATTAATGTCGTTTATTTTCTCAAAATGAAAACTTGAATCCGACAGGATTTTTAGAAATTCAATCCAGATAATTTTCAGGTTGCGATATCAATCACGTTTCTTTCTTGGAAAATTTGTGGAATAAATTTTTGTGATAAAAAATGTATGCTATGTTGCATTCCATAATGATAATCTTGACCTACTTACAGCAATAAAGTATTACTCAATCAATCCAGAGACCTGTACATGTCTCTGTTCATGAAGATTTTACATTTCTTAAAAACTTGGGGGTAAATTTATGCAACTTACATATTTATACTCTTTTTCATTTAAAATTTGACCTAAGAATAATTTTGGTACAAATTCATTTGACTAAAGAATATATGATATTTTACATTTTGAATTTATAATTCTGACCTATAGACATGAATACGCAATGTTCAATCCAGATAATTTTGGTTCACAACAAAACATTTGTTCAAATTTTCGAAATTTCTGGTAAAGATTCACGGGACTAAAGAACTCATGTCATTTTACATTCAGAATTTTTAAAGTCTGACCTTAAGAGATGAATATACAATGTATAATCTAGTTTATTTTTTTAGTTTGCGACAATACATTTGTCCAACTTTCGGAAAATTTTTGTTACAGCTTCATGGGACTAAACAATTTATGCTTTTTTTCATTAAAAAGTTATTATTCTGACCTTCAGAGATAAATTTGCAGTGTTTAATCCAAATTATTTTTGGTTCACGACAAGACAAACGTTCAAATTCTGGAAAACGTTTGGTAGAAATTCATACTACTATAAAGAATTTATTATTTCACATGAATACGAAGTGTTCAATGCAAATTATTTTGGTTCGCGAGAAAACATTTGATCAAATTTTGGAAATTTTCTAGTAAAGATCCATGCTACTCAAAAATTTATGCTATTTTACATTCTGAATCAATAATTCTGATCTTCAGAGATGACTATACAATGTATAATCCAGATTATTTTTTAATATGCAATTATACATTTGTTCAAATTTTGGGAAAAAAAATTGGTAAAGATTCATGCGACTTAAGAATTCATGCTATTTTACGATCTGAACTAATAATTCTGACCTTCAAAGATGAATATTCAATGTTATTATTTAGTTCACGAAAGGACATTTCTTCCAATTTTGGAAATAGTTTTGTGAAGTTTCAAGCGACTAAAGAATTTATGCTTATTACATTCAGAATTTATAATTCTGTCCTACTAACAAGAATACGTTATACTAAATCCAGATTTTTTATTGGTTCGCGACAAGACATTAATTATATCAATTTGCAAGTTTTTGGTATAAATTTTTGTGACCGAAGAATCTATTATTTTTTTCATTCAATAATTCTAAATTATGATTCTGACCAAAAACACGAATACAAAGTGATAAAGAATTAATTATTTTTGTTTCGTGACAAGGTATTTTCAAGCTTTTGAAGATGTATGGTATAATTTCAGGAGTTCTTGTGAATATGCCATTTTTTTCAAAAATCATGAAAATATCAGAATTTAATACTCGTGCTTGTCATTTTTGTTTTGACAAAATAAAGAATGTTTAGACGTTTTAAATCGTCCAAAATGTTTTTTATTAAGTTATAACAGGACATATTTGTAAAATATATGTTTCTGGTTTTAATAATACAAAATTACCAATGTTAAATAAAATTGAAAAATTAGGTATGCTATATGTACATTTCAAATCCTATAAACTGTACCTGTTTTGTTTCGTAAATTTTCATCCGTAATATAATTCAACCTAAAATCACACGACTGAAACCTTTCTTTTTGCGTGTATTGTGTGGTTTGCGTGTAACGTTGAAATCGTGAACGTGTAACGTGTGAATCATGGGCGTGTGGTTGTTAACCTTATACGTTGAAGGGAGACTACGTTCACATTTAGTTTTCTGTGTAAAGTTGTCTTTTTGCTTTTTTGTCTTGTACTTATAGTGTTTATCAGCTTGTCCCCTTTCGTCTGAACCTTTTCACTTTCTGGGCGAATAACAAAGTACCAAATCATTAAAAAAAACTTTAAATTCCTGTCCCTATGACTAAATTAATAAGAAATAAGGGATTCCAATAAAAATCGAGTCTTGAACTGCTTACAATGTAAATGCTGAAATAGTAGTTTTTAAAAGATCGGTAATTTGAATTTGATAAAGAGAATTTATGAAGCCAATACATATTGCAACGATAACGTATAAACTTAGTTTTTAGACGTTATGTACGTTGTTGGTTGATTAATTGATTGTTGTTTAACGTCCAGTGGCAAACATTTCATTCATATTCAGGATGGAAACAAGTTAGCAAACAATAAATCAATATGTAGACTGACACAAAGGGACCGGTAAGGGAGGGACTTTTAGAGTGCCACTGGGAAAATT